>JNBR01001496.1:0-68650 GCA_002081595.1 Achlya hypogyna | reverse complement strand
TTTACACACTACGCTCGACACATCGTGTAAAACGCAAAAAATGTGTACTCTTTAGCTTTCAACGTCAATATGCAGTGCCTCGCGTGGGACGCTAAGCAAAGCCTAACGCTTGACAGCAATTTTAGCTTCTTATGCATGCTAAGGATTAAGCTACCGCGTATCGCTAAGTATTAATATGCCATAGACACTGGTACGTAGGCACTTCTACTCGGACCTTAACACGACACCATTGTCTGGCTGGTGGACAACGAACTCTATCCAGGCAGCAAATAGCGAGGCACTGTCAGCCCGCAGCAAGGGCACGTACAGCTTTTTTGACCATCAAATCGACGAGACAACAGCCTCCACACGCAAGCAGGGTGCTCGTAGGCACGAAGTCGTGTCGCGACATTGCATTAACAAAGCGCTCTGCAACCAGGAATCACGAAAACTTTGACACCATTCTGTAGACGAAGGACTAAGGCAGGTCGGCATCATCTGCAAACGGGTATCTCGTGCATTGTTTGTGCATGTGCGGCCGCAAATCAAATGGGCAATATGGACGAAAGAATTGCAGATTCCTGCATAGTGGCTGTCATCAACAAAGTCTAGGCTTCTCAAAAATTGGAATGTGATGAGGGCTTGGCTCCTACACCCCGCTGTGTCATGAGCACTTGTTTCAGAACTGCTCGACGCCGCAGTCGTGGAGATGGGCGGATCGGCATGCCACGCTGCTGCCTCTGCCAAGTCAAGGGACATAACAGACGCACATGCCCACGAAAGGAGCAAATATAGGGTTTGCCATGTCTACAGATGCTCTAGATAGGGTAGTGAGGTGATCCGTGTCGGGGTAGAGCCCAGCGTTTGCGGTCGGGTTATGAAATGGGCCACTTACCTATCTCTATGCAACTGCAATGCTAATGGCACGCACGCGCCACCATGCAAATTCCTAACAGCCCTGTAAAAATGGCACGTGCGTGCCACTATACAAACTTCCTATCAACGCTATAAAAATGGCACGTCCGTGCCACCATACAAAATTCCCATCACCGCTGTAAGATGGGACGTACGAATCACATTGCAAATGCCTCATCGCAAGTTGTGCACTATAACTGGGGCCACCATAAAAATACCTTGCTGACAGTGCGGGCAGACCACGCAGGAGCCGCTGCATTTTTCTCCTTGCAAGTGCGGACTCGCCGTAACACTATTTCAGAATAAAGCTGGGGTACCCTGATAACATGGTAAGTTATTTTTATGGTTCACCTGTGCCATCATACAATTCGAAAGTAATAAATAGCAATATTTTAACACTACACCCAGTTTTGTCATTTTTATCCATCTGTTTTCCTACTGGCTAGATTTCCCGAAAGCACCCAGTTTTGTCTCCAAGTTTCCAGTTTTGTCCAACATTTCCAAAAGGCACCCAGTTTTGACATTTTCCCGCTCACGCTCTGATTGCGGTGTTCCGACCCCACAAACAAATCAAGCCCCCACGAACATCACACCGAGTGAATTGGACTGCAGGACGCTATTGCGAGAATTTATGCAAATGAACACTATGTAGTGCTGGAGCTGTCTTGTGTCAGTTCTTGCCGCGTGCTGGCCATTCTTCCAGACGCTCCTGCCTTCGTGTGACGGTAGCGCGGTGGCTTCCTCGTCACTGTGAACCCTCTTGCCGCTTGCGTTTCGTCGTCCCGCGTTCCCATGCAGCGGCCGTAGCTTTCCGAGCAGCTAACCGCGCCTTTTTCGCCGCGACTGCCACCTGTTTGGCTCGTGCCGGATGCAGCGTCGCGTAGCCGAGGAAGCCGAGAATGTGCTGCTGGATACTTTCGGGCAGCGCCTCGATTGCGGCTTGGAACGGCCCAAGGAACCACGCATGCTGCTGCGGGGCCACGTGTGCGGTCGAGAGCATCGGTGTCTTCGGGTCGATGAGGTAGAGCGTGAGTAGTTTGCAATGTCCGGCTTGGGTGTCGTCTCTGACGGCGAAGGGCGCTAAGCGGTGCTGCACGCGGGCGGGCCAGACCACCACGCGCCCCGGGTGGCCCGTAGCAAACCCCGTTTCTTGTGCTTGTTTTGCCTTGATCGACGACATCATGAACACCTACGGAAGGCGCCATCACGCCAGCTGCCATGGCCGACCTGTACCTCGTCGCCATCGCTCGAAGTCGTGGTCGTTGCCGTACCAAAGGGCATTCGAAAATGCCACCGGAGGTCGTGGATGTTTTCCACGTCGAAGAACACAGCGGCGACGGCGACGACCGCTTCGTTGGCCAGGTCGGAGCCCGTGGTCCAGAGCGTCCCGGGATGCGTTTGCCCTGGACGAACGTCAAAGGCTTGGATCTGCACCACCACTTGGAGCGACAGCGGCCATGCTTCCAGCCGTCCTGCGACAAACGGCACCCGCAGCAACTCCGGTGTCACCCTCTCGGGCAGCCCAGGCCGCAATAGAGAGGCTTCTGGGTGCTGCTCCGCAAAGGCTTTCAGGACCTTGGGCGGCACGTAGTCGTGGTTGCTCCCGCAGTGACGAGCGCGGTAGGCTGCGGCCAAAGCGTAATGGGCTGTAGAGAACAAGACACGGCGGACGGGGCGATTTTGTTCCGCCGGCAGCGCCAAGTTCCAGAGCGGCAGTACGCTCTCAAGGATCGTTGCGAGCTCGTCGTACAGCGCCCCGTAACCTGGGTCGATGTTGTTGATGTACGCATCGAACGAAACGCGACCGTCGATTACTCTCAACGGCGTCGGCAGCCACTGAAACATCTTGGAGAACGGTGTACCGCGCCGGCGCCTGGCGTACTCTTGGACCTCCAACGTTGCGGGGAGATGGCCGGGAAAGATCACTTGCAAGCGCGGTGTCGGGCTAAAGCGCGTTTCGCCAAACACGACGCAGTGGGAATCGGGGTCGACGATCTCGACGCCGGCCGTCGCGAGTGGTCGAACAAGAGCGGCGAGCCGAGCCGAGTCCACCGCTCCGTCACTGTAGAAAACGTTGTCGGTGGTCGTCGGCACAATGCCGCTGGTGTCAACGACGTGCGCCTTGTACGCAGCAAGCTCGCTCAAGGCCAACGCGAAGGTGTTTGGCGGACCTGTCCACCCAGCGCGCCACACCTCCGCGGCGCCGGAATCCGAGAGCCGAGCGGTCCACTCAGGCTCGTCCAGCAGCGAGGCAAGTGCAAGCACGTAGCGCAACTCCAGGTTTGTGTACGCTGCTATGTGCTCTTCGAAGATGCGACCGCAAGAAAATAGCGAGCACTCTTGCGCGGTCGTAGTCGGGTTGCCAAACACCTGCCAGCACACCTCTGACACAGCAGTGACGGGCTTGGTTGGCGTGGTGTGAGCTAGGAGGTACTGCACTACGTCCATGTGACCATAGCTTTTGGCGCGGGCAATGTAAAGGTCGGGGGTCTAAAGCATGGGTTAAGCGTCACTGCTGTCAAAGCAAACGGTACAAGGCGGTCTGTGGGAACGAGAGGTAGCAATTGAGCGATACTTTCGAGGTATCCAGCTTCGAGAGCCTCGGCGAGCGCATCGGTGTCGTCCTATTCTCAGTGTCGTCCACAGCAGGGAAAAATGTTTGTACCACTCGAGCCATAGGATCGGCGCCTGCTGCAAGGAGCACACCGACGATGCTGGGCATAGACACTGCCGACAGCAGTAGAACCGGCTACGAAACTGTGACGTTCTCGTTCGTCAGGCTCAGGGTCGTACGTTTGCGGGCACGTCGAAATGCGGCAGCAAAATCTTGACTGCGGCCAGGTTATTCACGTAGATGGCGAGCTGGAGCAGTGTATTCTGGTTCTACAAACCGCTGGTATCCGTGCGCCTCCGATGGACGCTGTACAATAACGATGCGACTGATGTCAGGGAGGCCTCGCAGTAGACACTGAAGCACAGTCGTCGAGCTTTGCATGTATATAATAGCAGTCCTAGCGAGCTGCGCGGTCCTCTGTCGTACGTGAGCCACTGTTTACAAGTGAATACTGACTTTGTGCGAACGATCAGCGGTTGTGACTGGCAGGAGCTCCACGGCCACATCTTCCATGTCATAAGTGATTGCCACTTCTAGCGCCGTCGCCCGCTTCTACACAACGTCGAACACGTATAGTCCACCAAGAGTCGTACATTGTTGCGCTTGTTGGGATCGACGCTGTGTTTGAGTAGCAAGCGGATGAGCGGGAGGGCCACTTCATCGTCTGTTCTATCGAGGGCGTCATGGAGCACCGTATACGCAGTTTTCCCCTACACAGGAAGTAGATCATTAAACTGCGCATCGCAAGCCATGAGCGAAAGCCAGCTTCCTCCGTGCATACATCGATGGTCCGGGGGTTAGGGTTGGCGCCCTTCTCCAGTAAGAGCTGAACGAGCGGAACCGATTTGTGCGTGCGGCGCATCGAGCGCACCAAAAGCGGTATTTTCTAGGCAATGTAACCAACTGAATGGGAGCTCTTGCACAAGTACTGCGGTTGGGGCATTGACGTCGACGCCGTGGGCAAACAGCCATGAAAGCACGCCGAGGTTGGGTTCCCGTGCCTCGACTGCGGCAGCAACGACGTCGCAGCTCCACTACCTCCAAGCGTCATCAAAAGAGCGTTTGGTGTCGTAGTACATCGTTCGTATGATGGACGTCAGCGCCATGGGAGAGTAGGAGGTCGCAGATGGCGACAGCGGACGGATGCAAAGACCGAGCGACCCGGAACACCGGTGTTTCGCCCGCCTACGACCAACTCCATCATGTTATTGCCATGATCGCCTTAAGTACAGAGTCGGTGTGGTTGACGTTTGCGCCGTGTTGCAGCAAAAGCTCCACAATGCTGGCATGCCCGTGCTCGGCGGCTCGAAACAACGCTGAGGCTCCGTCCTTTTAACATCGTCATGCACATCACGCGGAAAGTGCGACAACTTACCCCGTCAAGCACGTCAACATGCACGGCGCGGCCAAGCAGCTTTGCGACGAGCTCGGTGTCACCAAGTTGTGCCGCGCTGTGAAAATCGATCTCGCCCTGCTACCATTCGATGTATCTGCCCATGGAAGCAGGCTTGTTTCTTACCGCAGTTGTAGGTGCAGGTGTGGGTGCAGTAGGCACTATTGCTTGCAGCGTACCGCGGGCGCGCTAGCCACCATGAGGTTAGCCCTGCGCTGGGCAGCGCGCCCACCTTTGACGGCTGCCGCATTGTCGCGCTCTAAAGTAAAAATGACTAATTGTGGAAATTTGATTGGGCTGCACGTAAGGAAACCACCAATCAGCGCGCAAGTTTTCGATACAACAGCAAAGTAAGCTGGACAGCAACTTGCAATAAGAAATTTTCTTATTAGAGTTGCCAACAAATGCCACCAGTGTGTCAACTGAGTGCTGGTGCTCACTCAAGTGAAGCGCACGGCAGCGTGCACTGATGAAGCACAGGCAGGTTCCACCTAGAGTCAGCTTTCTCTAGTAAAAGGACGCCCGAGCCTATGGCTGTCCGTGACTTGACCCCAGGGCTCAAAGTACCAGTGAGACCTTTGACAACGAGAGCCCTGCAGGTCGTCACCAAGTTTCATTGCCTCGGGTGTTGGGGCGGCTTGGTTGAAGTAGGGAACATGGTCTTATAGTAGTTAGTGGCACATGTGGTTGGAGTGGGGACTATATTTCCACCGCTCGCCGGTGGTCCTCGGCGACTTGGATGTCGTCGGAGGTATTCGATGAGAGCATTGGTGATGGTCCACCGTCGAGCAAGACTTCCTGAAGCTGCGCACGGGGCCGCTGTCTTCGGCGGTATTTGATCAACCAAAGCACGATTGATGCCACAAGGCACAAGGCTACGATGGCAATGGAGACGACGATCACGTACGTCCACCAGGCCCAAAAGAAGCATGGACGAATACCTGGCCAGTGAGCGCTCAAGAGGTTGCTTTGGGTAATGGTCGTCGAGGCGAGGCAGTCGCACCAGCTGCTGCCCCTGCCCAGCGTAATCGTTTTGCTCGAGTTCGCTTTGTTGGCACAGTTGTCCGCGACAGCAAGGCCCAGCTGTGCCCCCGCTCGGTCGTGCACGATGAAGAGCCCATCCATGAAGACGTCGCCAAGTATTGTACCCGAACCTTCTGTGATGCCGAAAATGCGGCAGCTGGACGTCTTGAAGCCGGTGCTGGCCGCGATGGGCCGCCAATAGTACCTGGGCGGGATGGACACGGACACGATGTCGTTCGTGTCAGTTCCAAATGCCAGCGTCACCGAAATGGAAGGCAACGAGAGCAGAGGTGATGCCGCGTTGGACGGATCGCAATACGCCTCGCAGCACACGACACTGTCGCTAAAGTAATCCAGGGGAAAGGACGGGATGGCGTCCAACGTCGCAGCTTGGATCTGCGCGACAAGCGTCGCGTACACAGCAGTGGGCACCACCAGGTTGCTTGTACCTGAGTCCACGATCGCCTAGCAACGGCGGTTGGTTTCGATACGGCTAGCGAGAATAGATACCTTTGGCGTATTGTAGGTTGAACAACCAAAACCAAGCGACGAGTTCCCATAGCCGATGCCTGTAACAAGGACGACATACCATTTTTTCTACAGCGCAAGATAAGCCAAGCCAGACCGGTCGTATGCGCGCCTGAACAAGAGGAGTGTAGAAGATTTGACCGCGGTACAGCGGCGAGGTATTGGGGGCTTGGATGCCGCCGAGTACTAGAGCAGCATCGTCTAAGGCGGGCCGGAAATATGACACACCGATATGACCGGCCGTGGAAATGGGCGTATAGCCGTCCACATATGGCTGTAGCACCCCGCAGAGCTGCAGCGAGAAGACGTCGGCTACTGTTTGCTGGGTCACAAGCGCCTCGAAGACTGTCGATGGTGGGTTTGATGACGGCTATGTTCGTGTCACCCATGGCTCATTAAACTTGCACCACCTCTGCAATCGAGCTGAAGGCCATGCCCAAGATACCATCGAAGCCACCATCGAAGAAATCCGTCTGTGCCGTCACGGTGGCAAAAGGAATGTTAGGTAGTGCCGTGATGTTTGGAGACGAGAACGTGTCTTGGACGAGAATACCGCTACGTTACCATAAGCTGCTGTATTCGGGACGGTGATACCTCCACGAGCCTACGACGTAGTTCACTGCGACAGCCTCGTTGCTCTTGTATGGCTCGCAAGTCGGCGATTTCGCGCAGCTGTACGTATGCATGTTGAGATTCGCACAGCACGATGTCGTCGCCACTGCAGTGTTGGACGACCCTGTGTCAATCAGAAGTGTAAACGTATTCTAGCCAAGTGCGTAAGTCGCAAGAACGCAAAAGGCTGGCAGACCGGCGCCGAAGCCTTCGAGGTGGCAGCTGAGTACGTCGGCTGACCAATTGTGATCTTCATGTAATAGGCTATCACGAAGTTAGCCTTCATGATCGTAGCCATGGCGTCTACATATGCCTGTGGAAATGCCATATAGATTCTCCTGATAGACTTGTGTAGCCCCCACAGCCGTCAAGAGTGCCATCGTCAAGCGCAGGTGGCGCATCACTGAGGGGAGGTGGCCACCGTTGTCGAATTTGGTAACTGCAATTGGGCTCGTCGGCAACTAGGATGAAATCAATATGCGTTTCATACAATACATTTGACTTTTGTATCGATTTGTATCTAACGATAGGATTACGTTCATAAACCGATCTTGTTCGCGCGACTACAAACCATTAGCACCGTCGCGTAGAATAGCACAGAAAGATCCACTCGGTTCAAATATATATGTGTCCTTCGGTGGTACAATGTGTAGGGGCATCACCCATGCAGTCTGTTCACCACATTGGTTGAAGTGGGCTTTGAATCAAACAGTTTTAAACATGCTAATACAACCAATCAAAGAGCATCTTGCTATAGCCAATCCGAGACGACCAATTGGGAGAGTGGCCAATCCGCTTGCACCATGTGTGGGCCAATCACAGCGCAGTATTTTTTATCTGACCAATCAGACAAGCTTCTGGTTCGAATCTCAAATTTAAAAATGCTTTTTGTTCCTTCCATACGAAGAACAAGATAATATGGTCAATTAGGTTATTTAATTGCGCGTGCCTGGCAATTTGGGTGTGACAGTGCGGCATTTGGCGACGTCGAACGACAAGAACGACATGACGCGACCGTGGCACTGCTTCCTCGCTTGCGCCGCGTTGCTGCTGCAGGTAGTAGGCACGGTTGCCTTGACGAAGGACGAGCTGTGTTCCGTGGACATTGACTACTCCAAGCACGTGCTGCGACTTGTGGAGGTGGCGCCGAAGGCGGCCGAGCCGCGCATTCTGTGCTTTGTCAACACCATCTCCGTGCATCACAGCACGCGCGTCAAGGCTGTGCGCGTACGAACGTGTGGCCTCGCGACCATGGACGTCATCTCATCGAGTAGGACACATGGGGCCAACGCTGCACGAAGCTCATCTTTTTCAGCAACGCCACGGACCCCGCATACCCCGATATTGAAGAGCTGGACGTGCCCGCGGACCACAATCACTTGTGGCAAAAGCACAAGGCAACTTTGGCGCATATCTGGGAGAAGTACCGCCACGACTTTGACTGGTTCTACAAGGCCGACGACGACGCTTATGTGATCTATGAGAATCTCCAGGCGTTCCTACGCCAGCCGCATGTCGTGATGGCGCAAGACACCGAACCGCTGCAATTTGGCCACCGCTACAGCCTCACGCCCGACCTCATCGACTACTACGTTGTCAACAAGAAGCTCTTGCGCGAGTACCAGCGCCGCACGCACCGCTGGGTGTTCAACTCGGGTGGCCCTGGGTATGCTTCACCACTAAGCCCGTGCATTCTATGCAATGTGCTTTAGGTACGCCATGAACAAGCTCTACGTACAGAAAGTGGTCGAATCCATGCATGACGAGACGTGTCTCTCCGACCGGTACTGCGAGATGCTGCCCGACGACGCGGCTATCGCATTCTGCATGGTTTTTCACGAAACCCACCCACCAAACACCCGCGACTTGTACGGCCGAGAGCGCTGGCATGCCGATAAACCTCGCGGTAGGCGTCTCTAGCCGTGCTTGGATCTCACGTCATGCGTGATGCAGGTATCTACTTTACCAACCCCGACCAGCCAGACTACTGGATCGTCCAGTATCATCGCGACATCGGTGGGCTCCAGTGGAAAGATGACTGCTGCTCGTCTGAGAGCATTGCTTTCCACTACATCCTTCCAGAGCTCATGTACCATCTCGAGCGGCAGCTGTATTACTGCCGCAGCGCTGCACCAGACCTAGCCGCCTACAATTCCGACACCGGTTTGCGCGTTTCGCCGCTCATTTTGGATCCGAAGGAGCTTGAAGTGGACTATGGCCCGCTGCCAGACGTCTAATTAGTGCTCGTACTAGACATGAATGTGCTTAGACGAATGAACAGCGTTTACATTAGAGATGATTTGATGCGAGGTAACGACAAGTGAGACTGTTCGGGTGATAAAATACGCAGCGATCAGTGCCTCGTTGGGAACTAGCATTCTCAAGCCGAGCTCAGCCGTCCAAGCAATGCTGAGATGAGAAGCTACTACTAACGTGAATGCGACCATTTCCGTTCGATTACCTGGTCCTCGAGCCCGACGACACGGTGGCGGAGGACACCAGCCATAAACGAGGTCAACTCGAGGCGCATCGTGGACAGCACTACCTCGAATGGCAACGCCCCCGTAGGTAGTATGCCTTCTAGAGCCGCATCTTGAGCATCACAGCCCGAATGCATGGAGCTCGCCACGTAGTTGTCGGACATGCTGCCACGTCATGTCTGGAGCTAATTTTGAAAAAATTGTTTGTGGCATATGCCACAGTCAACTTTTGGATGCCGAATCAAAGACAATCAAATTGAAGCAAGTATCATCTGAGTCGGAAAAATCCCATGAAAAATCGAATAAATTATACGTAAAATCGGTTTACTTTTTGGGGATTTTGCCACCGTGAGCCCAGCAGAACCCGCCGGTCTTGGGCCCCTTTGTGCATCCTTCCTTCATGCACATGCGCTTGCCACCGTGACTCCAGCATACGCCAAACTTGCGTGAGGCATTGTGGCAGCCGTATACGGTGCAACGCTTGCCTCCGCCATGGCTGATGCAGTGACCCATGCTCACAGCGTGCTTGGCGCACCCGTCCTTGGCACATCGAATGCCACCTCCATGGGCGATACACACACCACCGGCCTTGGCACGTTTCGCGCACCCAACGCTCGAGCACAACTTGATACCAAGGTCGTTGCGTTTGACATGCTTGACGTAAAGCGATGACAAGTCTCGGCGTGGCGATGCGTGACTCTTGAACACAACGTCAAAGGCGGGCAGGCGCGGTGAGTCGTACGCCATGTCCATGACACCGACGGGGCTTGGGCGGCTCTCGACGAGAAGGCGGCTGTACGTGAGCGACGCCTGGATGCTTGGGAGCTGCATGGCGACAAAATGGTTGTGACCACCTGCGACTGCAGTCATGTTTTAATTTTCACGGGCAATCTCCAGGGCATACAAAACTCAAGATATTCATTGCCGGAGGATCTCAACGAGAATTAAGCCAATCAGCTGCGCGGATTCTCGGAACTGTCCAATCAAATGCGAGCAACCCGAAGCACTTCAACCGAGCGAATCCAAGCACCAAAAAAGATCCCATGGTATTTCTCCCTTTCGTCTCAACTTTGTACCACTTCTCAACACCGTCTCTTTGGTCATTGCTTCAGAGTTTGATTCACTGTGGAAAATGGGATTTCAATGCAATCTTGCACTTGATTACAAGGAGGAACGCACTCGAGCCAAAGTATCTATCCGATTGAAATGCCTTGGGGAAGGCGGTCGTGGGAACATGAAAGTAGCCGACGCGAAGAACACCGGCTGCGGCAACCTCATATCTCAGAAATTGCTGTGGCTCGCCATGGCCCGCAATGTGTCGGGCGTGTCAGCTTCGAGAAACACTTGAGAAGTCCGAGACATGGTTCCATTAGCTTTGCCATCGGGTCATGGAGGAGGATCAAGTGCAGTGTGAGCTAATGGAGGTCCTCAGGGAAACGCACCCGAGGCAACGTGAACGGCCATCACATGCGCCAAGAGAGGTCCAGTGACTAGCCTCGAAGAACACCGCGCCTTCTCGCCCGTTCGAATTATATCGCGACCAAGCAAACTTTTTAACTTCAACTGACTGGCTACTGCAACTCTACCACCAGTGCTCACGGCGACACAGTCTCGGAACGCCACGAGCTGCATTGCGTGGCAGGGCAAGCGACAACCAGTGTGCCCCATGATTCTCAGTGCACCTGCCAATCCACCAAGTCGCAGGGACCTCTCGACCAGCGCATCGGTGTGGGCGTTGCGTCTGTTGGGAACACTGCTCACTGGTATGTTCAGGTTCGATTTCTCGCTCGGCAATGCAATCGAAGGTTCAAAGAGACACATCTCCCTCGGGTTACGACCCGCCACAGTGTGTTACAAGTGTACCTACGACGTCGCCACGCAGCCCCAGTGGCATCCTCGACGCGCTGGTGGATGCCGACATGGACAGGCACAGTTGCGGTCGCTGGCTGGTTGTAACTGGTGACCAGAGGAGTTCAGGCTCGAATGCACCTTACTTCTAAGGCAGGTTCACACCCCACCATATCATTTGTCGAGCTTCGATCACGGCAAATCAGGCGGGGCAGTTGGTGGGCTGTTGCGTCGTGGAGGCATCCTTAGCTGAGGTGTGCGCTGCAGTCGTCACCTGCTCGAGTGGCTCCCGTAGCCCCCGAAATAGGTTGCTAAATGTAGCATACGAGTTGAGCATCGATTGCGGTCGCCGACTCGAGTTGGGCACTGTGCGCGGCAACAACTCCAAGTCCCACTGTAGCGCAGGCTCGCAAACGGCCTTGCGGCGTTGAAAGGGCTGGCATCGCAGGCCTTTATGGCCATGATGTGCTTTGGTGTTCAGGCATCTGCCAAGGATAAGTCCAAATGAAACCGCGGCCGTTGGCCGTTAGTCGGTGCTTGGGCAGAATCGGAGGCGATGCCCCCCACGCACATGACCCCACAGCTGCGGCGCCAGCTCTCGGACGAAGCCCGCCGGCTCTTTTTCAAGGCACACGAGCCGCCACCCGACGCCTTGCCGCTACCCCGGGCTCTGCGGGACATGCGGGCGCACTTGCTCTTGGAGCGAGGCGACGACGCGCTGCACGTACAGCTCGTGGGCTCAGGCGAGGACTTTCTCTTCCGCTACCACCTCGAGCCCATCGGGGCGGACGTGCTGATTCTTGTGCGGCACGGTGCCTCGACCAAATGGATCACGTACGCCACAGGCGACCACGAAGCGCTGCATGTGTTCCTCGCCGAGCTCGCGACGCACGACCCGACGCGCCTAAAGCGCCATGTCGACGCGTTCCTCGAAGTCATCGGGCACCTTGAACTGCACGACCTCGTCGTCTCCAGCACCCACGCGAGGCGGCAGCAGGAGTCTCCGACCGCCGTGTACTCGGCCTCGACGCCGACGATGGCGTATCTCTTCGAATGCGACGCCGCAACCGGTGTGCCCATTGCCATCGAGTGTGCGCCTGTGGGTGGTGGGCCCCGCACTAGCATCCGCGTCACGTACTACAACCGCCTACGCGCACCTGTGAGCTTGGAACCGCCACCAGGCGTTGCATCCGACCTCGATCACATGATGGCCGCTGCCCTCGATGCCTACGCGTCGTGGTCCGCCGACGGCAAGCGCGAGGTGCAAGCGCTCCTCGACGAGATCGACCACGACCGTGACGGGCTCATTAGCCGCCTCGATGTCGTCGAACAGCTGTGCGAGGCGGCCTACGCTCTGGATGCGGCGAGGAAAACGGCGGCGGAGATGACGCGCCTACTGTGCGACCGGGGCAACCCGTCCGAGGAGTTCCCGTACGAGGCATTTCTCGGTTTCTGGCTTGTCATGCTGGCCGACGACTCGCGCGGCGCCCACGACGAGGAAGACATGCGTCGGGCACTGCATCAGCTTTTCCGCGGCAACTCGGCGGTGGTGCGCTTGTGACCACCGACATCGCTGCTGCATCTTGAGGAAATACCGTAGTACATGGCCTACATATGTACGCAAAGACACATGACAACTGCCCTGCGTTGGCTTCACACTTGCGCACTTGCTAGTGCCGCAACTCTCTCCTCTAATGGCGCAATGCTAAATAGAGAGCTACTCTGGAGGCCAATGCATGTCTCTAAAGACGGAGCCCTGGTCCTCGGTACCACAAGATGCTTAGAGAACAGGTAGATGGGTTTGCATGATAAGCCGGACAACATTGCACGCAGGACTCGGGGAGAGGCCACCCCGGCCTCGTCGCTCCAACTGACCGATTGCTCCAGCTAGTAGATATCAGACTCAAGATCACTGCGCAATGTTCACTGCGCAATGGTGGAGCGAGTTGCGGCCTCGTACTATTTCGACTTTTCTTAGAAGTCCACGTTTGAAGTATGAAGAGTTGGCATAGGTGGGTGAGCACGATGATGTCGCCAGTACAGGATTGGGAGCAGGATTGGGAGTCACTAGTAAATGCCGTTGCCAAGGATGGCCACGGCACTGTGAGAGAAGATGCCGCCGTTGCCGTACGTGAGCGCCCGGCGCACGTTGGGGATCTGGCGGGTCCCGGCCGTGTTTGTGATCTGATGGAACGCTTCGATGATGTTGTACATTGCAGGCACTTCCCACGGCGCACCAAAGGCCAGCAGGCCGCCGTGCGTGTTGATGGGCAAGATGTCTTGCGGCCGCTTCTCGGGGTTTGCGACGAGTTCGTGGTACTTGCTTAAGATGTACCGTCCGCCCTGGCCTTGGTCCGCTAGGCCCACGGCCTCGACGGCGCGGATAAGACACACCGGGTAGCAGTCGTACAAGCCGAAAAAGTCGATGTCGCGCACGCTCACGTTCGCTTCTTGATACGCCAGCTTGGTGGCTACCCGTGGGGTGACGCCACGGCTCCACCCATTTCGCAGTACCTTGTTCGCAGGAAAACATGTCTTCATTGATGTCCTCGAGCTGCGGCGGGTAGAGCGGCCCGGAGGCTTCGCCGCCGCCAATGATCACAGCGCCAGTCGAGCTCGGGATGCCTTTGCGCTCGAGGAAACGGGGGGAAGCAATGAGAAGCGCAGCGCCACCGTCGGCGCGGCGAGCACATTCGAGCAGATTGGTCACAGACGCGACAGGCGGTGATGCGAGCACCTCTTCAATCGTGCGCGGCACCTTAGTCATGGCCAGCGGGTGCTGGGCTGCCATGATAGACATGACTGCGGAGCACGCTGCAAGCTCGGCGCGGGTCACACCGAACTTGTCCATTTGATAGCGCGCGATGCGATCTACGTGAGGTGAATCATCGAGACTTGGACGGTTGCGGACCGTAGCCCGATGGAATCACAGGCGATGGCAGACCGGATGCCGGGTGGTAGCACGTTTGGTCAGCGCGGCGTAGAAATTCGTCACCCGAGAGCTGGCGCACGGCATCGCCAGCTACAACTGCCACACAGTCGACGCCTTCGTATTCCTATTGGCGTTGCTAAAACCTGTGAACGCAGTCGATGGAGCGACGCACCACCATGCGTTTGGCAGCCAAGAGCGCCGTGACGGGTCCCGCGCCACCCGTGTCCACCGTGCGCACGACCACGTTCTTGGCCGGGAGGATGCCCATGTGTGTGGCGACGTAGTGCGCCTCCATGAAGTGCGGGTCCGCAAGCGATGGTACGGCGATGAGCCCGCCAATGTCGCTGAGGTTGATGCCCACGGCGGACGTCGCAGACACGAGCGCTTCCTGCATGAGCTCCACGGGCGCCTTGGTCGTCTTGGCAAGCGACGTCCAGCCCGTCGAGATAAGGCGAACGACCTTGGAGGATCGGGATGGCATTGTGCTTCGGGAGGTTTCGTCGAATGAAGCGCCCGCACCAGCACCGATTTTTAGCCAATCAAAACGCACGGCAATTTCGCTAGCTTCAACTTTAGTGGGATTGTCGCATGAACCACGGATATCTCGACAGAGGAGACTCATCGAACCTTACCTGCAGATGCCCAGATAGCTCTCCACATTAGACACAGTGAACCTCCCCATGTTAGCAAACACACCGAGGTCCAACGAGCCGGCAAGGCTATAATAGCTTTCATTTTGACGAATAGCACTAACAGTCTATGCAGGCGACGTGAAGGCATGTAGAACTGCAACCATTTAAATGCATGGCTTGTCACCGTGCCCCATTTTAGAGGGGCGAAACGTTGCGTGAAAGCCTGTTGGTTCATCGGTACTCGATGTCGAACACAGGGGGCAGGGGAGCATTCGTGAGAGGTGGCTTCAGCCTGCATGACTGGATTCATTCGATGAAATAAAAATGACGCTGCTTTTGTGCTGATTAGCGATGAGAAGTCGCGCTGCATGAACGGTACGCTTGACTGGGAAATATTAGTAAAGCGTTCTTATACCGTAGTTTGAGGACGATACATATCCTACCTGCCTCCTCGTGAGGAATCTATCTCAATGAAGCCACTGGAAGTGGTTAGCTGACCTTGCCCCACGACAAGAAACGACCAACGCAAAGCCAACATGCATGCTATGACATGGGCGAAGGTTTCGTGGGTGTCCCCCGATGAGCGACACCATCGCTAGGTAAAAGAAGCGGATTTATACCCCTGAAAATTGCCATTTGTTGGTAGAATCGAGACATGACTATATTTGCGTCTACTCTAAAGTATCACAAGACAATTTCATTTCGCGAGGATTACACTTATTGATACAAATCGACATCACAACGGGGCACGCCCCGCAAGGGGCATCTACTGTAGACGAGCAAAGGCTTTTAAGACTTGGCGAGACCGACATTGCGAGTGAAAAGTCGGTTGCTCGTGTCCACCCCAAATAGCGTTCCATTGAACGTAGCCAGGTCGGTCCACTCGCCGGGCAGTTTGGCCCAATCGAGCGGCTCGCTGGTCTTGACAGGGCACCGATTAGCTGACGTTTTTCCGCCTTGATACACAGTCCATTGCGACCAGGGACCAATCTTCGGATTCGTCACATGTAGCATGCCAACGTTGGGATAGGAGCCAGGAACACAACCGTAGCAGCGCGCAAGGTAGTTGCCCGTGTCGGCCTGGAGAGCAATCTTGCCGTTGCCCATGTCCTGACACGTCCACTGTGACCACGGCGTCGTCGGATCCGAGCTGTGCACGAAGGCTTCGTCCGGGTAGTTAGCACCGGTCGCACAGCCATTGCAGCGTGCGAGGTACTTGCCTGTGTCCGACTGCAGCGCGATTCTTCCGTTTGGCATGTTCTTCACGGTCCATGTACCACAGGTTGTCGCGCCAGGGCTGGGCACGTGTACAAATGCGGCGTCGGAGTATGCACCGCCCGGAATGCAGCCATTGCAACGACCAAGGTATAGTCCCGTATCCGATTGGAGCCAGAGGGCATCGCCATCCTTGAAGCAGCATTGGCTAGGGGGTGCAGGGGTGGCGATGGTACTGGTCGTGCAACGCGCAGTGTTGCAGTCATCGATACCGCAAAGCTGCGAGCCGTCGAAGGAGAGCGTCCTCAACGTCTGATTGGACGCCGCCTTCCACTTGCCCATACCGGCGTTTGTGGTTGCCGTCGTACCTTGGAACAAGTTGCCGACGGCGTCGAGTCCAAAGAGGACCGGCCCGCCAATCGCGGACTCCACCATATTGCCATCCACGACGGACCACGTGTACGGTAGCCCCGCAGTCGTACTCGTGCATACGAACCGCCCTGTGGACGTCGACTCGCACAACGTCGAGTCACCGACCGAAAAACTCGTTTGGACTTCAGCTCCGTAGTTTAGGTTCACTTGGCTCCATGCGACGTCGGTAATTGAGTGCGTGACGACCATAGTTCCCTTGGCGTCTGCTTTACGCGCATACAGCGCACCCTTGGAGAGGCCAATGTCAGCATAGAGACCTGGGATGTTCTTCCAAGAAATTGGCGCGACGGCCTCGGTCGAGCACCAGAGGCCACCGACCGTGTCAATTGCACAGATGTTGGAGCCATCGTAGGCGACCTTCTGGTAGGAGCCCGGCAGCCGCGTCCACCCCTCTGGAAGCACGTCGCAAGCTTTTGGTGCGACGACGGCGGAAGCAATTGCGGCGCCGACGGCCAGGAGCGGAAGCTTGTTCAACATGGCGCAAAATGACAACTGGAACTCGTTAAAACCTGGCCGAAGAAAGATTCATGGTATTTGGACTTAGCACACAATTAGTTCTGTCAACATTAAGCAATCTTTTCACACAACTTTTAATCGAAAATGAAACGACCCTCGTCAAGCGATGCTAGATTAATAAACTCATGTCAGCCCCATGACGTATTTCCTGGCTGAAAAAGTCTATAGGAACTACAGTTAACGTTATCATGGTATTCCGCCTCCACATCCGACACCTCCGCCGCCGAGACGACGACGAAACCCTCGGCGCCGCGCTCTCGCACGCAAGGTGTGACCCATGGGCAACACAATTTCTAGTTTCCTCTGAGCTCGAGGCCCCACAGCCTCCTACCCACGCAACCTAAGACACTGCAAAGAAGCAATAAAAAGTCCACGCACCAAATAATAAAATACTCATTACAACAACGTTATCATGGTATCCTCCTAATAGAACTCACAATGCTAGAAGTACTGTAGTTGGATCACCCCCTCCATACAAAGCCCAATCCTATTTGGTTCACAACAACAGCACTTTTGAAGCGCCCATCCGCGCTGTGTTCCTGACCAAGCTACATCTTCACCACTTGCTGCTTAACACCCAAGCGATGTGCCTCTTCCGAATGATGCAAGCCTTGCACGCCGACGCCTGGCTCCGCGAACACTTCATCCCGGCCTGCGCCCTCTACTCACCTCGAACCGGCTTCGGCTAAACACCACCTATGCACTCGTCGCAACACGCCCGACTTAGCGAGTCCATCGCCCCGACCCGTTTAATGTTAATTATATCTAAATAGACTCACTTCAACAACACTTTTGAAGGAAAATGTCAGTCATTTATGAAACATTTTCTGGTGTTGCCTTCTATTAACTTCTTACGTTGGTTTTACTTATTGTGAAGTTCAGCTAATTTGGCAATTCGTACCCACATTTGTACGATTTATTGAGGCGATGGGTACGACTTGTGGAAGCTCCCCAACGCTCTAACGTATCAATTCCTACACCTCTGGGGATGTCATTGTACGAATTGTTGAGATTTGGACTGCAATTTGATGACACACGGTACGAATGGCCGAGTTTCAGACGGCAATTCGTACTGTCAAGTGACATTTAGTTGGGCCAGTAGCAGCAATTAGCATGCACGGACCATAGGTGGCGCGTCCTACGATTTGTAGACTTGCTTAAAAAAAAGAAGAGCAACTACGATTTGTAGGCTCATTTCGTTGGCCAAATTAGCTGAACTTCACAATAATGACAACTATAATACCGGTAATTAAGCGCACAATTAACCTCATGTACTTTATCTCGCTGCTCATCCGAAAAACCCACTTTTCAAGAGCCCCATCGCTGAGCAGGAGTACTGCAGGCGCTGCGTATTGAGCTGTGCAGCCTCCAACTACACTATTGGTACTTCAAATTTGTTGTGAGGAGATTGTTTTTGTTTTGATCGGCTTCATTTGCACTGTGAATTGAATGAAGCCACTTGCTATCGTGAGCAGGTGCTGCGCACTTCCCAATGCGCCTGCCACGTACTTGGGGAGAGGCGTTGGTCGCGCGTTCGATTGCACCCACCTGCTGGCCAGAAAATGTATGAAACGCATACAAAGGGCCCCCCCACCCCGGCCCACCCTAAACATTACTACCACTAAACGTATGGGTAGGGGGAGGGGGTGGGTGAGACTTTAATTTGGAGCAAGGAAGCATCCTCAGATATCGAAACTGGCATGGTGCGTGGTGTGCTTCTGACGCTGCTCATCGCTGCAGCCGTCGCCGCGGTGCCGGAGCTCGCCGTGCGTGACCACAACAAGGATAAGAGTGCCTCCAAACGCCCGACGGTGCGCGTGCCTCTGAACCCAGCCATGCAGAACTCACCAATGGCGATGGATCAGCGCCACCTGCGCCCACCGCCGCCGGTTGTGTCTGCTGACCATGACATCTTCGTCGGCCTTTCGGCCTTCCGCGACGGCGCCCGCTGCGGCAAGACGATTTTCACCGGCTTTTCTCGGGCCGAGCGACCCGACCGACTCTTCTTTGGCGTTGTGGACCAGCTCCTTTCAGGCGACGAAGCCTGTGTGGACGCGTACTGCAAGCTCGCAGCCAAAGCATGGCCCGGCCACGCCTGCAAGTATCGCGACCAGATCACCGTAGATGCACGCGATGCAGCGACGTCTCGGGGCCCGACGTACGCTCGTCATTTCCAACAAAAGCTCGTGGGCGACCAAGAATTTTGTCTTCAGCTCGATGCCCACAGCGAGTTCACCACGTCCTGGGACTCGGGCCTCGTCCACGAATGGACACGCACAGGGAACGAAATGGCCATCTTGACGACGTACCTGCACGACATCTATACGCACATCCATCCCAATGGCACCAATCTTGGTACCTGTTACCACCCGCGCCCGACCTCACCAAATTCATAGGAGCCACAACCGCACCGCACATCTGCCAGACGACCCGCGGAGGCTCTGGCAACGTGCGCAATGTAGCTGCCGACCTCATCTACAACTCTCAACAGCCCCAGATGTCGGCTCTATGGGGTGCCGGCCTCTCGTTCAGCAAGTGCCATGCCGAGCGACGAGTGCCCATCGATTCACACACCAAGTGGATGTTCGATGGCGAAGAGTTTCTCCGCGCTGCCCACTTGTGGACGTATGGCTACGATATGTATTCGCCCAGCGTCCGCGGCCTCGTCGTCTACCACAACTACACTGCCGTGCCGGCCAAGTCCGTCGTCTCAAGATGGCCAGTTGCCTCACCTGTACCATATGTAGGTTTTTCGAACTCAAAGTCGATCGGGACATGAAAGCCCTTGAGACGAAACGAGCTAACAACCGCGTCAAGTTCCTTGTGGGCCGGCCCTTCGTGGGCGAGATCGACGCCGAAGAGCTCGACGTCTATGGCTGGGGTAATGTCCGGTCGTTCGCCGCCTACCTGAACTTCTCGGGGCTGTCCTTCGTGGATGGAGTGCCGGACCGGCAGTCATGCGAGCAGCTCCACTGGGTTCCGTACGCCAACGCCGCGCCGATTGAAGCCCTGGTGCCTGGGTGGAAGCTGGCACCGGCGACTACGGCTCCGCCCGAGACAGAGCCAGTGGAGGTGCCCACTGCTGCCGTCCGAGCTCCAGCTGCAATGCGCCGAGGCAAGGGCTGGCTACCGGCGGCCACGCTGGTGGCCAACGCCCCACCGCCGTCGTTGCCCATCGCATGGATTATCTTCCTCGTCGGCGGGAGCGTCGTGCTATATTTCGTGCCTCGGTCGCATGCTGGCAAATACAATTGACATATTTGACCACGTTTACGACGTCTAAATGACCATACGCAATGAGATATGGGCAGTCGACCGTGGTGTTGCGCTGGCAGAGCTCGTGGAACGCTAGCAGCGCGGCCACGACGGCTGTGCCGTGTAGGTGGTTCAAAGTCCGCGCAGTGGGCGGTGGGGCCACGATGAGCCCGATGTTGATGCGGTGCTGCGGTGCACGGCCGAATCTCCGTCATGAATCGGTCCATTGCAGCTCTGGCATCGTCAACTCAAAGTTGTCTTGGGTGTGCTGGGACGTGTTCCTTGCCGATATGGACCAGCGATCTCAATGATACATTGCTCCCATGGAGAATGTTGTCATGATTTACGTCATTTTGCCTCTGGAGGCAGCCACTGGCGCTACGTGAAGCCGTCCAGGCAGGCGGTAAACGTGTGGGCACTGCGTGGTCCAATACGTACGTTCGTTTTGCCCATCAAAGTTCCATCCTGTCAGCTCCGTCAATTTGTCGTCTAGTGCGCTCAAAGATGATAAACTAGCAACGAGACGCGTTAAGTTAAACGTGCTCAAAAATGAACAATTTAGTCGACTTCCTCGATCTTTGGACCCTGGTAGTGCGAAGTCGGAGGGCGGGTACCGCTAGCCACGCCAGACATCACTCTCGAAAAGAGTATAGCCAAGTCCTCGACGTCTTTAAGCTTGGTTTCGAACTGAGCCTTCTCAGCCGACTGGTTGTTGTCAAGCCAGTCGATGACGTCGGTCACCTTGTCGTGTAATGCGTTCATTTCGCTCTCGTCGAACTTGCCTAGGAGCTTCTTGTCGTTGAGCGTGTTGCGGAGGTCATAAGCGCAGTTCTCAAGTTCGTTCTTGGCCTCGATGCGGAGTTTGTTGGCCTCGTCGTCCGCCTTGAATATCTCGGCCTTCTGGGCCATACGCGTAATATCGGCTTCGGTAAGTCGTCGCTCGTTCGAGATGGTAATACGTTTCTCTTTGCCAGACCACTTTTCGACGGCGGATACATTGAGAACACCATTGGCATCAACATCAAATGTCACCTCGATCTGCGAAACGCCACGGGGCATGGGTGGGAAGCCGTCAAGCAAAAACTTGTCGAGAAGGTTGTTGCATCCAGTAAATGCATGCTCGCCCTCAAACACCTGGATGAGCACACTGGACTGGTTGTTGTGGGTTGTGAACGTTTGCGCTGTCTTCGTAGGTATCGTAGTGTGGCGCTTCACCAACGTAGTCATGACACCACCAGCCGTACGAACACCGAGCGCCAGGGGTGTCATATCGATGAGGAGTAGATCCTGGAGCGTCTCCGACGAGTCGTTGCCCGAAAGGATAGCGGCATGAACCGTGGCACCGAAGGCGACAGCCTCATCGGGGTTAATCGATCTGAAGAGCTCCTTGCCGTCGAAAAAGTCTGAAAGGAGCTGCTGCACCTTGGGGATGCGGGTCGAGCCACCGACAAGGACGACCTCGTGGATCTGGTTCTTCGAGAGCTTCGCGTCGCGGAGGACCTTCTTGACGGGCTCCAACGTCTTGCGGAAGTAGTCGCCGCACAAGTCTTCGAAGCGAGCTCGCGTGATCACAGAGCTGAAGTCAATTTTATCGAAGAGCGCCTCGATTTCGATGTATGCTTTGACTCCCGACGAAAGCGTGCGCTTTGCGCGCTCACAAGCAGTGCGAAGGCGGCTCATGGCACGCTGGTCTTGCGTCATGTCCTTGCGGTGCTTGCGACGGAGCTCAGATGTGAAGTAATCCACGAGGCAGTTGTTGAAGTCTTCACCGCCAAGGCGGGTGTCACCGGCAGTGGCCCTCACCTCGAAGATGCCGTTCTCGATCGAGAGGATCGACACATCGAAGGTACCACCGCCAAGATCGAAGATGAGCACGTTGCGCTCACCCTTGCTCAAATTAATGCCGTAAGGAATAGCGGCGGCCGTGGGCTCGTTAAGCATTCTGAGCACATTGAGGCCGGCAATAGTACCGGAGTCCTTGGTCGCCTGGCGCTGCGAGTTGTTAAAGTAAGCTGGCACTGTGATGACAGCATTTTTCACGGGTTCGCCAATGTAGGCCTCGGCCACCTCTTTCATCTTGCCGAGGACCATCGCCGAGATCTCCTCGGGTTGGAACGTCTTGGTCTCGCCCTTGTACTCGACCGTAATTTGAGGCTTATCATTAGGGCCCTCAGTCACCTTGAAAGGCCAATGCTTGATGTCGTCCTGGACGGCGGGATCGCTGAAGTTGCGACCAATCAGGCGCTTGGCATCGAACACTGTGTTGGCAGCGTTCCCAGACATCTGGCTCTTACCGGCATCGCCGATAAGGCGCTCTGATGAGGTGAATGCCACGCAAGATGGCGTTAGTCGATTGCCTTGGTCGTTGGCAATGATTTCCACGCGGTCGTTGATCCACACACCAATGCACGCATAGGTTGTACCAAGATCGATACCGATGGAAGCACCCTCAATTGTAGCCATTACACCCGTTGGAAAGTTGCAAGTAGATTCGTAAATGAGCCTCGCCACCGAGCCACATAGACCTCATTCACCTGACCTCAAGAATGATTTCATACAATTAACTGCAGTGCCATCAGCGAACTACAACGTACTTGATGGCCTAATATGATAACAATCAAGTTTCGGACTTTATAGTACTTGATTGTACATGGGTTGGAACGCTTGACTTGATGTCATACCTTTATTAAGTTACGAAGCAGCTTTGATACTACGATGCGCAAGACTTGATGCCAACCCTAATGCGACAGCTGTTTCGCCGAACAGCTGTTTGTACATGGGTCAATATATATACTGATAGTATACGCCAAGCACTACACCTCCACCACTTTCTCCGTCGCACCGACGACGCGGCACTGCGTCAAGCACTCGAACACATGCGCCATGACCCCTGGTGCGCACAATTTCTTGTTCCTCGCAAACCTGCCAACACCCTCCCCAGCCACTTGGAACCTTATAGTGGAACTCGCCGCCGGTCTGTGAGCACGGAGAGTCCACCGCCCGATTACGTTTAATATACTCATTCCAACAACGCCTAGCATGGTATATGTACCAGTGCGGTACTTGAAGATAATAACGTTGGGTGGCTGCATAGTTGTTCAAAATCCTTTGGATATGGAGCATGGAGTGTGCACTGGTCCATGGCTGCAGAGGAACCTTACGGCAGACTCATACACGCAGATATCTTAGAGGACAGCCCTTGCAAGCCTCGAATCGTCAGTCCCGAGCTCCTCTCGAGCGCTTTAGGTATTAACAATGTGCAGCATCGATGGAGTCAAAAGTGCTGCCCAAGCAGCTGTGGTGACAACTCTAAACCGTAAGTATTTGGGGATATACAATATGGAAGCTTGTCATGGGGTCACCGACCCAAAATCTTCACTACTTTGGTGCTGACGACCAGCTCCTACATGGCAACAAGGCATGTGTGGAGGCGTCCTGGAAGCTAGCAACCCCAGCTGCCCACGCTGCGAACACAATCGACATAATTGATCACGTTTGCGACGTCCAGACGTCCATACGCTACGAAATAGGAGCAGTCTACCGTGTCGAGAGGAGAAGCGTCGCGGTGTTGCGCTGGCAGTGCTCGTGGAACGCAATTAGCGCAGCCACGACGTCCACGGCGTCGGGGCGCTTGGTCGGATCGAACGCCACGCAGCGGGCGATGAGGTCGGCAATCTCAGGGGGGCATTTGGCCGTCGGCGCGGGCTTGAAGAAGCCTGTCGCAATGTCTTGCAGCCCGTCGCGCATGGTGTCGTCCCCAATCTCCCCTTCGACTTCGAGGCGCCGGCCATGGTCCATCTCGCAGAGCACGACGCCCAGTGCATAGACGTCGGAGGCCTGGCGGGCGGGGCCACCACTGCACACCTCGGGCGCGATGGGTGCTAAATGCAGCGTCGCGAGGGGCCGAAAACCGACGAGTTTTGCGGTGCCAGTCGCCGCAACGAGCACGCTCTCGGTGTGCAAGTGTTCATAGAGCCGGCCGACGTCGTCGTGCAGGTAGAAAAGCGCTTGTGCGATGTCGAGGGCTATCGACAAACGGGTCGCAAGTCCACCGACGCTTGTCCACGCGAAGCTCGGGTCGCCGGCTCGAACGGCCATGTAGCCACCGAGTGTCCCGAGGGCCATGGCCTCTTCAACGACGGCGATGTCGTACGACGTGCTCCAAAAGACACCAAGGCATGCCACGATATTGGTATGATGCAACGCGGTGCAGAGCCGAATCTCCGTCATAAAGCGATCCATGGTGGCCTTGGCAGCACCGTCTCGTAGCTGGCGCACGGTCACAGGCGTAGCCGTCGGCGCCCAGAGCCCGTCGTAGCAAACACTGCCACTGTCGCCACCGACGCGTCGCAGCAAATGAACGTCCGAGCGCGGGAGGCGCAGCGTCGCTATAGCCGGATCGAAGCGAACGTCGTGCTGCGATACCACGGACAGCCGCGTCGTCTGCCGCTTGTACACTGTGTCGAGGTAGCTCCATCGGTCGCGCTTGTAGCGTCGTAGGAAGATAAACAGCAAGAGGACGACGACAACGACTGCGGCCGTCAGTGCGATCGTCGTGACGGTGGAGCTGGCCAAACTGCCGGACGCATTGCTGACTTTGACCGTTGGTGACGTCGATGGTGGCGCTACTAGAGCATGCATTGGAGTGAAAGGTGGCTTCGCAAAGAATCACATACGAGTGGTCGTGGGGATGAGGATCGTTGGTGTCGGTGGCATCGAGGTGGTCGTCGACGGTAGTACGCAGAGGGTGTAGTTCAGGACGGCGTGAAGCGTGCCGTTGCAGGCGGGGGGCTGCCGCACTGTGCAGTTGGCACCAAAGTCGGGCAGTCGGCGCAGCACGAGGTATGATGCCTCAGAGACGGTAAAGTCGAGTATCCGTGCATGGCTGAGGTCACTGGAACGTGCATTAGGCGAGATTGGATCCCAGGCGAGCGTACAGACTTTGGAGGCTCGTTGGAAAGGACAGGTTGTGAATGGATTCGATGGGTGACCCTGAGAGATTGCTACGATGTACAATGAGATGGGGTTTGAGAGGACCGGCGTACAGGTGTCGGAGCTTCTGCGGCAGCGTTGTGCTCTGCCCCAATCCACGCAGTCGCTGGTTAACAAGCGTTCTACGCCACAATGAGCGGTGCCAAAACAAAGCTCGTGTACAGCTCCTGCAGTTGCAGTGGTTGACCGTCGGCGTCGGCGCTCAGGTCGCCAAGGCTTGTGATACCGTTGCCACGTAAGACTCTACTTGACACACTCAGCTACCGCTGCATTTCGGAGCACGTACACGGACAATATGTTCGGCAAGTGCTCGACGCGGGCGATCGGCACGTCGTTGAGGCTGCCATCCGCAAGGGCGCTGCTATTGAAGCTGATCGTCGCGCGGCAACTGTGATCGACGACGCACGCTGTGAGCCCAGCAGCGCAGTGCTCTGTTGTGAGCACGCTCTGGTTGTAGTGGCAGGTAGCCGCTGGCAATGACATCACCCAAGTATCTGCCGATAATCGAAGAATGGCCGAGCTTGCCATCGCCAGCAAAGCCTCGATGTAATGGGCGTCGGTGCCACCATTGGCCGCCACCAAGATCTCGCCGCTGATAGATTGTCATTGCGTGTGTTTAGCCACGATTCGCTCAATCCAGAACCATATGTTCTAAAAACACGCAACCGATATCTCGGCAATGGAGCTCTCGCGAGCGCCTCGCTAAATGGCACCGCGCTTGCTAGCCATCCTTACTCCACTAAGGCAGCGTTGCATCTTCGCTTACAGCTCAGCGCATATGTCATGCCCAGGGCTCGGCCGCAGCCGACATCGTTGAACGCCTCGTCAAGTAGGGAAACACTTGAACTGGTGCAGTCACCACCAGCAAGTGATCTCGAGGGGTTTAGCTAGAAAGCTCCCATGTCTACCCAACAATGGATATACGCTTACCAGCGAAAAGGCCTTGTTGGCGGGGTCCATGGCACCGTCCGTGAGTTGTTGGCACTGGGGTGTTCTTGACACCGACGGCACCATCTGCTGCACTGTTCAAGAGGTAAATGATATGCCCACCAAGGTGCAGTTCGGAAAGAACGCGGCGTCGTTGTCTTGGGTGAAGCTTCACACCCGAAACTACCTGCCCGCATTGGTCATTGGCTCCATTGCAATCCAACCCGCATCATCATTTTCACTGGAAACGTCGTCATTGCTTAAGTGCACTTGGCCTACTGCAGTTCGAACCACTGGACACAACAGTTGACATGTTCAGCTGCGATTTCGTAGCCACAGGTACTATTAGGCACCGTCCAATGCGTAAACCACTTGATGGGGCGATGGCATGAGAGGATCACGTACAATACATGATCAACGCTCGAATGGAGGACACAATGCGACTTTCAGCCAACCCCGAGATGCAACTCAACGAGAGACCAGGACACGATTCATTCTTGTTGTTGATCTTGATACCGTCTAATCGCATTGACGAAGATATAGTACAAACCTATTCAAAACCATCCGATGGCACTTTACGCGGCAAAGAACAGTTGCAACGCAGCCACGGTGTCCGAAGGGCGGACAAGTGGACATTGTGAGCTTGCAAAGGTAACTAATTCACTTGTTCCACGGTCTTAGATGTATCGGTTGTTCAATCCTCCAGCCTCGAAAGACTCGACAATGCTTCACGATGGATATGCTGCAAGCCCGATAAACCTCGAGAACCATAACTCATCTAACTAAGCTAAAATCGCAGCATTTAGGTGTAATAATTGTCTAGAACACAGCGTCCATTGTCAATGGCAAGGGAAATGACGGCACTCAAGTGAGATAAGGATAATTGAAAATAAGAACATTGGACTAATGACTTCTCATAACACCATCGCGCGCTCACGCTGTCTTGGAATAGCAACAGCGGACGTTCATCAAGAACCGCGGGTTTGAAACTCAATTCAAACGCCTCGGCCGACATCCCGAGTCAACGCACGTGGTCTCATCCGATCATCAAAGTCATTAGTGATGTCTACTTTGGAAACAAAGTAAAATTGACGGTACTGTAGAAAAAATCCTGTGCGAGTACGGTCTTAATCATGCATCTGCAGCGTCCCGGCCGATTGCTACAGAACGGATTTAGTAAAATCGCCATGAACACACAACATAATAGTAGTTTAAATCCAGTAAATTCACTTTATTTTGGTTTTTCTCATAGGTATCCGTAAAATATCATTATCCGGAAAGTAAATGCACCAGAGATTTGATGTGTCGACACCCTCAGAGATGTTAGCATCAATAGTTGGTGCCCCACACTATCCCTCATCGACATCCCCCGTGGACGACCTCGCGATAGGCGTAGATCCCCTCGAACTGTATTGCGCAGTCAAAGAAGGTCCAGCGCTGCCTAGCTGTGGCTAATGCAGACAAGTACGGCGCTGGTACACTGATTCATCTCGACGCCCAGCGCCTTAACGATGTCGTGGGCTCGCGCCAAGCCAGTGCCGCAATTCCAACCAAAATATGCTATGATTTTGCAATCATCTTGAACACAATAATTTCTTTCCAAGCCCTGCTTTGTTGTCGTTGGAGGATAATTAGTCGCAGCGTACAATGTCGACTCGATTGACCGCGTTGACTGGCAAATAGCCGTCGTGGGCTGACGCTGACCAAGAAAGATAAACACTACTAGGCTTTAGTGGATACGGCAGCCACCAACCTTTGGTTTCATGATGCAGCGAGGCCACGAATGCAGCGCCACGAGTTGGCTCCTGTCAAATGGGCGTTCTAGAGTTCCCTCGGTGTTTGTACCCAAGATTTTTACATCAGCACACAGTCACAACGTCCAGTGAGTTGCTGCTTCGCCTTGGTCGTCGACATGAAGTGCTTCCTTCGCCTACATGAAATAATTGAGATTCGTGTGATGGCTGCGCCTGAAAGCCATGAAACCATGTTGACCTCGTGGTTGATCAGTCTTATTCGGGACCTTGTTTAAAACCTACGCTGTGTTGTTTATATTGTTTTAAACAGTTGGGCACGTTCGGAACCAAACAGCCAACGGCGAAACATGGGCGACCCGATGGCGGAGGCGATGCAGGCATTCACGGCGACGATGCATGCGCAGTTCTCTGCTGTCATGCAGAAGGCTCGTACAAGTATGGAGCAGAGCGTGGGGATGTCGGAGATGATGAACTCGATGCTCGAGAACCTTCTCCTACAGAGCTTGCACGTGCGCAGTACGGTCTCCGCTTGCCCGCTCGCCCTTAGCCTTCATATCTCCAACCAAGGGACTATTCCCGTCCCTGTGCTCAGCTGCGTCGTTACGTTGCAGCCGCGTGCGAGCGAAGAGGCGGCAGACGTGCTCTTCCGCTCGATGCCGCAGGACCTTGACGTTGGCAAGAAGCTCTCGGCCGACCTTGCTCTCTCTCTCGACCTGGGGCAGTACAACGGCACGATCGAGGTTTCATGCGTGAGTCCGGGCACGGGTCGCCGGCTCGAGACGGTACACGAGTTCAGCATCTACTATCTACAGCAGCTACACATCGCTTTCACGACAGCACCGCCACCAGCAACCCCGCCTGCAACTGTGACGCCGTCCATCGACATGAAGAAGGTTCGAGATATCCTGCGCCTCTCACCGCGCGAGGCATTGGCTGTCGCGGAAGACGGGGGCTACGTCCTCTCGGGCCCCGACGGCACCGCTTGGTTCTACATCACCCTCAACGACACCAACGATGGCCGCTGCACCGCAAACATTAGCATCGTTGCACCAGCACCCATCTGCATTGAGAACCTGGTCGAAGAGCTTTGTCAACTCGGAACTTAAATAATGGAGATCACAGCAGGCGACATCTGTCATGCGTCAAGCAGTCGTCGCACATAGTGACGGTGGTGCCAACTGCAGGATCGCCCTTTGTCGCGGGTCGCTCAGTGCGTCCTACTGTGTACCCTGTCGAAGCCAACGAGAGCTACGACCCACCGTAGGAATCACTAGCTGCCATGAGCATTTTACCTGACACTGGCATGCTTCATTGAGCGAGGAAGACTACATTTCTAGGACTAAGGTAATCGTTTATTAAATAGCTTGATTAGTACAGGCCCCGCGGGTCCTGGTGCTGAAGATGGTGGTGGTGGTAGCTTTCAGGCATCGGCGCCACGGCCGAATACCGATCCACAGGGTGGAGGTCGTAGACCGCCGACGCATACATGGTTGTCTCGGGTGGGTACGTATAAGGCATGGGTTGGTGCATGAGTTCGACATGCGGGGCTTCGTCGTAGCCTGTCGAATACGACGGGTACATTCCGTAGGCTTTGGGTGCGTCGTGGTACGTGTATTCGAGTTCGGCTTTGAAACCCATTTTCTGCTGCTCGTAGACGTCGACGTAGGGCTCGAAGGCGCTGGGGGGGATCGTAGCGAGGACGCTGCGTTCGCGCTGCTCCTGTTCCTTCTTGATCGACTCATGGACGTTGAGCGCTTCGGCGTCGTACACAGCGTTTGGGATGCGCACGGTGGCGGTGGCCGCCGGAAAATGGTTGGAGCACATGCCTTGTTTGCGGGCCGGACGGTTGCAGTTGTCGACGGAGCAGCGCCGACCGCCGCCATGCTCGGCGCAGTAGCCGCCCCCCCGATCGTTTTTCTTGCATCCTTCGTACTGGCACATGCGGTTGCCTCCGTGGCTGGCGCAGAGACCGTTGCGCTGAGCGCCTTTGTCGCAGCCGGGTGCGCGGCACCGGTGGCCCCCGCCGTGCATGCGGCAAAAGCCGCCACCTTGGCTGCTCTTGTTGCAGTGAGGGATTTGGCAGCGAAGACCGCCGCCGTGTGATTTGCAAAGGCCGTTGCTTTGCGACGAGCGGTTGCAGTCGGCGATCGAGCAGCGCTTGCCGCCGCCGTGGCGAATGCAGTAACCCTTGCCTTGGCTCGAGCGCATGCAGCCAGCCACCATACAGCGAAGGCCGCCACCATGCGCTTTACAAAGGCCTTTGGAACGAACCTTCTTGTCACAATGGGGGTACGTGCAGAGACGTACGCTTCCCATCGGTGATGCTGCGGCCTGTGGCGTCTCTTTGAAATGCAAAAGCGACGAGACATCAAGCGACGGTGCGGCCTGGAAGTTGGCCCCAATCATGGAGCTACTTGATGGGGGGCAAATTGGAAACTGTGCAATGCGATGCAAGGCAACGGCAAGAGAGTCGGTCCTCATACGCTGCCTTCAAGGATGGCAGTAGATCACGAAATTGAGCCGCTGCCCCCTGACTCTTTGATGCCATGTGGCTGGGCCACCCATCGTGTATACGCACGAGTAACGTGCTCCGTCTTTTTTACGGTAGTGGGACTATTATACGTAAGTTATCCCAGACACTGATGCTGGGAGGTCGCCGTGCGCCGATGCTCCGAACGTCGCCATCATTAGCAGTCACAGCCATCAAACCTGACGTCCATCATGTCCGTTGCCATCGTTGTCGGTCAGAAAGGTTCGAATTCGCCTAAGTAGTACCTAGTATTTATCAGATACAACCAAGACACGAGCCAAGTGGGACATGCCATCGGGAACCAAGAGCAAACGCTCTCAAAGCAAAGCCATTCGACCTAGTGCCATAGGCGTCTTGATGGAAGACAGCAATATTGGATGAAAACATACTACTTGAGCGAATTGAAGGAGTGATAACTCTTCAAGTGATTGGAAACTTGGGCGCGCCGTACGTCGAAGGTTACTAATGCGCATATGAGCGATCGATTGTGGTTCATATACCACTTTGCCTCAACGGCATTGCCATTTGCCGCCAAGCTCAGAAGGGGCACGCCCGTTGAGCAAGCAAGAAGGTTGCGCGCAGTGCCTCGCGCGGACGCGATATTGGGTGCCTCCAACCGCGTCCACGGTGACGAGCCAGTTGGCAGCCGCCAATCACAGTGACTGATGGGAAACCGGCCCTCGATGCCTGGTGTTGTTGCACTTGGGAGCCGTTGATTCCTAGCACGTTTTTCCAGCAGGACGGTTGAACGCTACAGTATCAGTAGCGCGTGACTGAGACGTTGGGTTCTACGGTATGTATAGGAAGACACGATCTAGTGTCGTCTGGGTGATTGCCGGCACGGCGAGGGCAGCCGCGTCCTCAGGTGCTCCTGGGCTTGACCAGCAGCGTGCAGTGTGGGATGGCCACGTGGGCGCCTCGTTCGCGGAACTTGCCAAGACGTGACACACGCAGCTGTTGCAGTGCGCCATGTGACGAAGGCAATGCGGCGCGGGGTGTCGACGAGCCGGTCGACATTTACAAAGAAACGAAAGGACTGCAAAAATCCACACATTGCAACTCGGTCCGAAGGCTACGGATTGTGGCACAGCAGACGCTACCACCGCGAGGTCTACAACGACGGGCAAAAAAGGGCCAGGACTACTGTGCCGCGTCTGAAGGCAACGCTCACACGGTTGTAGTTGTGGAGGGCCAGTCTCAATCTCGCTGACACGCCCATCCGTTCCACCGTGACCAGCAGCAGATGAGGGGGTTCCTGGAGATGTAGAGGTCTTTGTTACGGATGGGGTTGCGCTCCTACATTGCGTCGATGGAGTTACGTTGAAGCCGACTGTCCACTGACATAAGCATACGGGTTGACCGGCCAAGGTGCCCAACTGATCAAGACAGCGTGTACATTGGCCATGCGGTGAAGACCTGTTACATAATTGGCAAAACATCACTCGTAATGGCAATCCCCAAGACCATGTCCTGGATGTTTGCTTAGATCGGAAGAAGTTTAGTCTTAGCAATACCCGGCTCTTGGAGTAGTTTTTGTAACTGCGCCCGTGGTAACCTTAGTGTCTTCAAGATAAGACAACTCGAAATCTTCGCTACATAATAGCTGCTCACACTGCATCCAGACAGGACCACAGATCGCATCCGCGTGGACACCCCAAACATTATGCTACATGACGCAACTGAAAGAAACATCAATAGAGCGAGCACCTCTGCCATCCTTCGTTTGGAAAAAGCGATACGAGTGCTCCTGAGCACGTTAACGCAACTAGACCAAACCACCCCTATCGCACATATGTGTAGGTGCGAATATTAAATAACAAAACGCATTTATCAATATTTATGTGTGCAAGTAAATACCATTTCGGTACTAGCATAATCTCTCAATCACATTATTGTTGTCGCCAACGTGGTGTGTTGCACAGTTGAAGGCTACGCTACGCACTATTGCAGTAACTACAACAAAAGGGCAAGATGATCTACGCAACTTTGCTTCAAAAATTAAAAAGGGCAAAAGCCAGCTCGCATGAAGCACAAGGTAAACTCGCTTTCCGATGTGAGTTCACGCTGGTCGCGTCTCCAGCGCCGCTACCAACACTCGTAACTCAAATTGCACATGGTATGTCGCGCACGTCATGCGCCCGCATACAGACAGGTCCGGCTCAAGCGTGAGGACCAATTACACATATGCCCACCGTATATACAATCGCATTATTTGACCTCACCTTGGTGCAATCTTCCGGTGTTAAAGACCACCAATGGCGAGGTCGAAGTTGCGGCGAATGAGTCTGTCCATTTCTTTCAATTCTAAAGCTAATCGTGAATAAAACACATGAATTTGTGCACATCAAGCGCTGGGGCATCGAAGTCAATACCTGCGAGAAGAGGACGAACACTGTAAGAAGCAATCGTATCGATCTGCGCGTGTGGCTCAGACTAACGCAGCATCAGTATGCCACCAGCCCGCGCACTGTCGCCTGCCGTATCCCAATCGCCGCGATCGACGACATCATCAACGCCGTTTGAAAGGCCACTCATGTATCCGTGGTTTCCCCAAACAATAACGCTGTTTCAGCACCGTCGACCTTAAGTAGCTCGCGATAATGTCAGTAGTCTTGTGTGTTCAGGGTGCGCTGGGATCCACACCGTATTTGAAGTTGCTTAGACCAAATACGAGTACCTCGACGTGCTTCGAAACACACACTTCAAAGCACACTAAGAAAAGCTACAGACACTTAATGAAGCATGTGCGTTAACGTTGAACGTTTACAAGTTTTCGGCGCCGATCCCCCAGGTTCAATGATTCAATACGGCCACATCCAATGGAGCGTGACCAAAACATCGACTTTCGAATAGCTTTTAACATGCAAGAAAGCCTGGAATGATCCAAATGTGGCAGCTAATGGCATCGGGTCGGTACACTTGTTTCTACTTGCAGTTTGTTGGCACCCGGCCGCTAATTCATCGATTTTTTTCAATCAGATTTCAGCTCATCCACCAATCAGCGGGTGGATTTGCAAAGGCACCTTTAGGACGTTAGAAGATCCAAAAGCAAACCGTCGCAAGCGCGAGCATGTACCAGCAATCGAAGGACGGTTGGTTCACGAGCCGCCACCGCGCCTGACACATGCAGCGTAGTTGGTGGCAGCTACACCTCGACCGTGTACGGCCACATTCGCGACCAAAAGTATGATGAGGCGGTGCGAATCTTGCAGATCGAACTGCAAAATCACCCGTGCAGCCGTGCAGCTCTGTCTCTACTGGGTTTGCTGGGAACTGGACGGAGCCTTGAGTGCCTTATGCTCGTTGTAGGCTACTGCTACTACCACATGCAAAGCTTCCACAATGCCGTCTCCATGTATGAGCAGCTCACCAAGCTCTTTCCCGACGTCGAAGACTACCACCTCTACTACGCGCAGTCTCTCTACAAGGTGACTAAGATATATTCGACTGAATCGTATGCGGAATACGCGTAGGCGGGGCAGTACGACGCTGCATCCCGCAAGGCAAGCCAGCTCGAAAGCGAGCAATACGCCCATCGGGTACCTGTTAACCACGATCCTGAGATTACAACTCCTGCACGTACAGGTGGCGCTGTTGCGGTCAGCTATCTACTATGAGCAAAACGATATCAAAGCCACGCAGTCTATCTTGGATCAATGTCTACGGGATGACCCCACGACGGTAGACACGAATGACGAGCCACCTGACATGCGATTGTAGATTGTCTTTGACGGTGCCATTGAGTACAAAGAGGGACGTTTTGAAGAGGCCAAAAAGATGTTTAACGACGCTATGAATGTCCTCGGGTACTACTCCTCGCATCGACCAAAGTTGGAGTCGATTCTAGGTACCAATCGGACCTGTGCTACAACATTGCCCTCTGCTACTTCCGCCTCAAGCAGTATGGCAACGCCATGCGCCAAATCGCTGAAATCATCGAAAAAGGCGTACGACGTATTCCTATCGGAAAGGACTAAGCATACCCGCCAGGTGCGAGACCATCCAGAACTGAGCGTCGGAAGCAAAAGCGAAAGCAACACCGACGTCAAGAGCGTGCGGAATTCGACTGTGCTTCGGGAGGTACGAGGCTGGAAACCACAGCTCCAGTAAGCATGTATAGACTGCGCTCGTGGAAGCCTTTAATCTCAAAGCTGCAATCGAGTACGACATGAAAAACTTCAAGGTATTCGCCTTCAAAAAGAGAGGACTTTACCGGGCAATAGGGCTCCCGCGACGCATTGCTGGACATGCCGCCTCGCGCCGAAGAAGAGCTCGACTCGGTGCTTCTAAGGGCATACTGCATGCCGCTGATACTGTCGTGCCCTAGGTCTCACTGCACAATTTCGCACTGATGAACATGGATGTGGACCCAAACGGTGGGTTCAAAAAGCTCAACTTTTTGCTCCAAAACCCACCGTTTCCTGTCGAGACTTTTTCCAACCTTTTGGTACGTTTTCCCGCTTTTTGCTGTTTTTTTTCGTTCACGGGTTGCTAAGCCGTGGTATGTTGTAGATCCTGTACATGAAGCACGGCTTTCACGACCTCATGGCTGACGTGCTTGCGGAAAACACGCATTTAACGTTCCAACTGCTGTCCAAAGACTTCTTCGAATTCGTCGACGCCAGCGTCACGGTAGCCTTGTCGACGAGGCTCGCACAATTCAAGGCACGTCTCTACTTAGCTTCAAACGTCCCCGGAAGAGGCGTATCGCAAATACGACGACCTCGCCACTAAGCACGTCGAGATACTGCGGAAGCTCACACAAAAGATTCAAGCCGCCCGCATTGCGCAGTCGAACGACGAGATCAAGAACAGTTTAAAGGCCTACGATGACGCGCTCGAGGATTTCATGCCTGTGCTCATGGCCCAAGGTTCGTTCCGAGAGCTTGGCAGGCACCGACGGATGGCGTAGCCAACATTTATTGGGAGCGCGGCAACTACGCGCAAGTGGAGAAGATCTTCCGTCAAACTGCCGAGTTCTGTTCGGAGCACGAAAGCTGGAAGCTCAATGTCGCTCATGTCTTTTTCCTTCAAGGCAACAAGTATGAGCAGGCCATTCAGTACTACGAGCCGTTCGTGAAGAAGCACCAGGTGCGATGGGTGGCCCTAACACCGGAATGAATGGCGCGAACAGGAGAACTTGCTCGAAGTCCAAGCCATCATCCTTGCCAACCTGTGCGTCTGCTACGTCATGAACACAGACAACGAAAAGGTAAAGTTGGCGCCGCGAGATCGCTCACCAGGCCCTTAGGCCGAGGAACTGCTGCGTTCGATCGAGCGCGAAGAGGAGGAGGAGTCCTCCCGCGATCCCGACAAGCGGTTGTTCCATTTGTGCATTGTGAACCTTGTCATCGGCACCTTGTACTGCTCCAAAAACAACTACGACTTTGGCATTTGCCGTGTCATGAAGGTAGCTTCGTTGTGAGCGGGTGCAAATGACTCACAAAGCGTAGAGCATGGAGCCATACCACCGCAAGCTTGGCACCGATACGTGGTACTACGCAAAGCGATGCTTCATGGGGCTGGCATTGACGTTATCGAAACACATGACAACGATCCGCGATTCCACCATGGCAGACATTCTTGTACGTGACTTTGGCTGTTAATGTGGCTGACGGCAGTAGGATTTTCTCGATGCCGCCGACACGCATGGTGTCGACATCCCGACGACAACAGGGGTGCGTCGCTGATGTGTGGAAGGTCCTTGAGGCGACATGCGCGAGCGTAGTTGGAAGCCGCAGCTGGCAACAACGACATGGCTGCCCACACCGTGAGCTACGAGGTACTCCGCCCCGAGATTAAGGTTAACTCACGAGGCGGCAGGCGCGCGTGCTCAAGCGAATGTTCCTCAAGCTGCGGGGGTAGAGCTCATGGCCTCGTGGGGCAATCGCGCCGAAAGATGTTTGCATTGAGTTGAATACGTGGCTTTAATTTGGTATGCTTGGGAGGCAGTTGAGCATGCACCACACGAGTTATCACCTCGATGCGGACGATGACAACACGTATGCGCTGATGTCGTCGTTGCCGCAACGACGAACGTCGAACGAACGGCCGGCTATCGATTGCTATCATGCGCGCTCCGATCTTTCGTATCGCACAGAAAATGCGCGGCGCAGGAGCGTTCTGTCCAGCGCAGCCGATGATGTCACTGCCATCACTGGCACCATGCCAGTGCCAACGGTCCATCACCACGAGGAAGTTCGTCGTCCACCGCTGGCACATTGGATCCATCCAGTGCGGCGAGCACTGGTTCCTCCCGTCTCCTTAGCCTCTGCTCTGGCTCCCTTCTACCGCAGCGTCCTGCAGACTCCATGTGCTTCCTCCATCTCTCCTTGGTAAAGTCGCGTGGCACGTGGCGACGCCAACCGGGCTTCAACCGTACTTAATGTATTATTCGTTAATAAATATACGTATGACTTGCTTTTTGTATGTAGTTTATTTAACGGTTCAACCGTTTCGAGATTGTAACCGTACTTAATTGAGTATATAGATATTTAACACTGGCTTGTAAAGACCTGTGACAATCGATACCGGCCACAATCGATGTTTTCGGAAATGCTAGTAACGCACTTTTAAGGTTTAGAAACCTCTGTAAATGAATGAATTGTGAGAATGCATCGTTTGAATGAATATCGGAGTGGAGGCGGCGATACCGGAGGGTCATTTTGCAATTTCCAGCCGTCTATTTATTGAACGCGCGTCCACGACAACCGGCGACGCCTCGTGTACCCCAAGCTCCATGTCTGCCCCCAGCTCCTTACCCCCTTCCGGCATGGCCGACAACCGTGGCCGCATCCGTGGCCGGCAGGTCAACCTCGTGAACGTCCGATCGCGGCTTCATTCGCCGCTGTTCCGGAACGCTAAGAGCAACACGTCTACCACGTCCAGTACGGTCGACGACGAAGATGATCCGATTGTCCGTGAGACGCCGTTGTATCGGCACAAACAGTCGTTCTTCGGCTCGGATTTTGATGAGAGAGTCGCGCCTTCGAGACCGCAGCGTAGCCCAGTGTCGACGCGGTCGTATGCCTCGGATGAGCTCAAGATTGAGCCAGCCCCATCGAACGCGGGCTCAACAATCCCTCCGGAAGAAGCCGTTGGCGAGTGCGACTCGGAAACGGCGGATGCCGCGTGGGATACCCCGCTACTTACCGCCGAAAACATTGGCAAGGCGCTATCGGTGCAGCTATCGAGCCAAGGCTCCTCCTACCCCCACGCGCTTGCTGTAAGCAGTGAGATATCTGATTCACTGTCTCGTATGAAGATGCGCAAGCAAGAGATGGAGATGGCTGCGCTTGTGCAGAAGGTTCAAGGCCAGCTTCGCACTATGGAAGATGTCATCAAGGAGCTGCAGAACGAACACGCTATCAAGAACCAGATGCTCAAGAAGCAGATCACAGAAACAAACCGCATCAAAGCGGAACGTGACAGCTACCAAAAAGAACTGGAGCGCACCAAGGCCACGTCCCCGCCCACGTCCCAGCTCGGAGAAGAGCACAAGGACATTGCGCATCTCCAAAGCGCGCTGCAATCCTTTATGCATCAAACCGAGCATACGCAGTACCTCATGATGGAGCAGCTGAAGACCATGTCCACCCCGGCCGTCAAGGGCTCGCCGCCGCGCCGTGGATCCATCGACTCTCAGAAGATCGAGGCCTCCGTCAAGGCCGCCATGGGCGAATTTGCCGAGCTCCAGCGAAACATGATGAAGGCCCTCGAGACTTCGCGAACGACCCTCGACGCCAAGAAGCCCGAGTCCCCCGTGAAGGCCCGCGCGCTGCCACCCGCCCCAGTGGCTGCCAAGGCGCCACCATCCTCATCGGGTTGGAAGTCTGCCTTCCTGGCCATGATTGGCATCTGGCTCGTGACGCTAGGGGTTGGCGCCGGACACTACATCTATGGCTTCGACCTTCTCGCCAAGGGCTCCGCAACGGTGGAAGTGCTTGAGATGCAGTCGCTCGTGCACGAGATCCAAAGCATCCAAGATGAGCTTACGCCTCTAAATGTCGACAAGGTCTCTGAGTTCGAAGCGGTCATCAGCGGCGAAGCCTCGACCGTTGTCGTAGAGGACGTCGTTGCGAGCGTCGACGCCGCCGGAACTCATGAAGCCGCTGTGACGGTCGAGCTTGAGACTGATGGTGTGGTTAAGCATGAGACGCCCAAGGCCCTGGGAGTCGCTGCGGGCGCTGCCAACGCCAGCACTGGTTCTGCGGACGTCAAGGAGCCACTCGGCGAGGCGAAGGGCGATCTTCCTTCGAACACTACGGAGTCTGTTGCAGCAGTCGAGGACTTCTACGTGAACTTGAACCAGTCGGACGCCATTGTCGAAGCCATCGTTGAAGACGCTGTTGACAAGCCTGTTGTCGAAGAAGAGGCGGACGACAAGCTCAAGGTAGAGCCCACCAGCGAAGACTCCAATGCGACCTCTGATCTCGAGACGTCCGCGGAAGCCCCCGTGAAGGAGCTCATCGAGGAGACTGCCGCACTCCAGACCGACGACCCCGCAGCGTCTGTCGATGACAAGTTGATCGCTGCTTCACCTGATGTCTCGGCTCTGTCGATTGCCGAAATCTCCGTGGCGAAGGCGGTCGCTTTCACCGAAGATGCCACCGTCGTTGCCGCAAAGGACGATGATACGGAGGTCTCCACCAACGCCTCTGAAGTGCCTGACGCTGTCGTGGTCGTCAAGGAATCGGTCGCGGCGGACGTCGAAGTCGCCTTGTCTGCCGAAGGTGACGTCGTTGCCGAAGAAACCTCTTCGGCCGACGTTCCGCTGGCCATCAACGCAACCGTTGCGAACACGCCGGTACTTCTGTTGGACTCGGCCGCCAACGAAATTGCAGTAGTCGTTGACGACGAAGCCATTGATCGTCGCGAAGTCGCGTCTGAGCCTATCGCCAATTCTTCATCAGCGACCGAGGAGGCCGTGACTCCTGTGGACGAAGTTGCCACCGTGGGGGCCGTCGCCGCCGTAGAAGATGAGGACATCGTCACTCCGGACGACGATGCTCTAAATGCCGTTACCGCGGACGAAGATGTGGATGAAGCGACCAGCGTTGAGGAATCTGCCGGCACCGCAGTGTCCAACGCGACGACCGATACGGCAACTCCTACCGAGGAAGCCTCGTCGCAGGACGTTGCACTGGTCACGGTAGTCACGCAGTTCAGCCAGGTGTTTGCCAGCGCGCCAGTGGTCGAGCCGCCCGTCGCCTCGGAGGCCAACGCTAGCGCCAGCAATGCGACCGCTAACGTGTCGGAGGCCGAGACTGTGAGCGATGAGGGCTCGCTTTCGAGGGAGCCGATGGTCGAAGAGCCTGCCCTCGTTATGGCGGTGCCTTCCGAGACCAATGCCATTGCTGCAGAACCCGAGGTCCGGGTGGACGAGGCCGAGAGCATCGAGACCGACGACGCTGAGATCCTCGACGACGCGACCGACAGCAAGACCGACGCTGAAGATGTACCCATGAACAACGATGTCGACATCGTGGTGACAAACGACGCTGATACGATCGACAATGACGAAGAGGAGGTCAAGGACAACGAACTCGTTGGCACTGCGATTGACGGCATTGCTGAGGTCGACGAGCTCGAGCCCACGAGCGCGGCTGTCGAGGCCGACGCTACTCTCCCAACCTCCGACGCCACGAAGCCCGTGGCCGGCGAGTCGAAGGACATCTCTGTGGCCTCTGACGACGCCGCGCCTGCGCCTGCTGGCGCTTCGGGTTCGATCGCAGAATCCACTCCGCTCGACGCCGCCGCCAAGGCTTTTGAGTTGCTTGTGTCGCCCTGAATCTAATTTAACCCACCGCCAATATATCCGTACCCGTTTCATCCTTTAGTTGCATGAAGACAGGGCGGGAGTCGCGAGTCGTGGCAGCGGCCAAAGCCCTCGGCATCTCAGTCGGCGACGGCGTTTCAGCAGCCGAAGCGCTGCGCTCACACAACGCGCCGCGCGACGAAGTGTTTGACAAGGCGCTCAACGCCACGACGCGGCTGTTTCTGCGGCAGATTGCGCGGCAGAAAGCGCTGCCGAAGCATCTTCGCGGCAAGCAACCGGCCACGGCCCTCGTGCCCCTGCAATGCATCCTTCTCGCCGACGCCAACCGCCAGCGGTAGATGGTTTCGCCGAGATTGCCGTTGAGATTGCGCTTGCTAGCCGAGACGCCTTGGCGTTGCTGCTGGACGGAACGTTCAAAGTTCTCCTCGCAGGCTCGACGCGGGACGTTCTCTCCGTCGTGCAGATGTTCACCGTGCATTTGGTGTATGCGCGGCTCCATGTCGGCCGCGACTCGGCCGCGCATCTCATCGGCGAGATGCGCCATAAGGGGTACATGGCGCCCGTTGTCGTCGGCACTTCGCGCTTCCTCGGCGAAGACAATGCGGTGCGCTTACTAGCCGAGCCCTGCGACGATGATGGAGTAGGAAGTGCTCAGTGCGTGCCTGGAACGTGGGGCGTGTGGCCATCTGGACGACAGCAGCCTCGCGCCGCATCAACTCCGTGACCGCCTTGTGCAGCTCATGACGTCGCTGGACGCCGTTGACCGGGTGCGTCGGCGCCTCTGCAACGCCTTACGCGATCGCAGGAGTGCCACACGTTTAAGAAGGTCGAGTCGCAGGCGGCGCGGAGGCGCAGCGCCATCAAGCCCGGCGGCAAGCACCTCGTCGTGCCTGGCCGCCGCTGGAGCAATGTGACCGAGAGCGCGGCCGACGCAGCTGCGCTGCTTGGTGCACCGCTGCAGCCTGACTACGCCAAGCGACTCGAAGTCGACGCCAAGATTCAGGACCGCCAGACGTTCTTCGACAAGCAGCAGCAGCTGGCAACGACCATGCGGGTGCACCACTCGGTGCTCGGGCTAGAAGCGGCCCCGACGCCCGTCCCACTGAGTCCCGACTTGCAGCGACCGCCTGTGCCCAAGCCCTCACACAACGCTATCCACGCCAACCTGTATACGCGCCCGCATGAGGTGGCGGCGGTTGTGCTGGCGCACGACTACGACGCCGCGACCCGCCCCGAGAAAGAAGCCGTCTTTCAGGTGCATGGTGCAACGGCACCGCTGGCTAAGACGCGCCTAGGAACCGCTGCTGGAGCACTGCCTTGTGGTGGACCCCGCCACGCTCGCATCGGCGGCCGAGAGCCGACTCGCCAAGGCGCATCTGTTCTACCAGCAAGGCGCGCTCGACATGACGATTCACTGGTGCGACGCCGCTCTCGCCGCTGAGCCATTCAACTTGCCCAAATGGTGGCATGTTATTCAACTTTAAGCTAACTGTCCCCAGGGTGCTGTTGCTGCGCGGAGCCGCGCACGACAAACGGGGAGACCACGCGCGGGCGCTCGCCGACTTTGAGGCAGCGATCGACCTTGACGATGGCTTTCACGAAGCTCATTTCAACGCAAGCGTGAGTTTGCTCAAGCTCGGGCGCGATGCGCAAGCGCTTACAGCCATCGCCAAGGCCCAAGACGGCGACAAGCGGGTCGTACCTGCCTACGTGCGCAACCATGCACTCATCCTGCGTCGCCTTGGACAGTACGAGGCCGCCCGCGTCGTGTACGCTAAGCTGGCCCCGACTGTGGCCAGCGACGAGCCGGAGGCCAAGTCACTCGACAGCCTTCTCGAGTCGCACGGCATCCGTGGCGGGCTATTCGACGCGCTGTTCTGCCAGTCGCGTCACGAAAAGGCGGGTTTCTTCGCCGCGCCAGGCACCCGCTCTCCCGCGATGCTCGATGCCATGACCGCCGTCCTACAGCATTTTGACTTCTTCGTGCGCATGCCAGCGTCCGTGATCAGCAACGTTTGCCAAGCCGCGCAGTACGCCGTCGTGCAGTGCGGCGACGCCTTCGAGCTCGCGGCAGCCTGCCCGATGGCCTTCTTCGTGTGCTTGAGCGGCACGTTAAGCGTTCACGCCAACTTGACGTTGAGCGTACAAGAGGCGGTGGCGACGGCAAGCACGCTGCGACTAGGTGCCGGTGCCATCTTCGGTAGGATGTCTCGTCCATGCTTGACTCATGCATGACGAGGCTGCGTCGGGTACCCTGTGTCCAACCTCATGATGTACCTCGCAGACGAGCGCACCGAGGTGTTGTATTTGGCACCCAAAGTGTTCAAGACGACGCTCGAGCCGCAGTGGCTCGTGGAGCAGCACGCGCGCTTTGCAACTTTCCGTCGATCGCCTGTATTCCGCGGTCTCTCGGACAACGAGCTTGGCCACATTGTGTCGCACTCCATTCTCTTTCGGTACCACAAAGGCCATGTGATCGTCGCGCAAGGCACGGTGCCACGGCATTTGTTCCTGCTGTACAAGGGGATTTGCCGCTTTGAACAAGCCTTTGCCGACGGTGACACCGCAGACGATTCCTCAAGCGCAGCCGCAGCCGCCGTTGCCCGCCCCGCCGTCTTGCCCTTTCACCACCTGCTGGCGAACCCGGCCTGGCCCATGGGCTACACCCGGGCCTCCCCGCGGTTAACTCTGTCGGCGTCGATGCCATTGCTCGACGACCGTCGACGCAGCCGGAATCGGACACCACCGACAACCGCACCGGCGCAGTTGCCCACCGTGACTTACGAGCTGTATCCACCCGCGCTCTTCGGTGAAGCGGCGTACCTTGAAGCGAACCAAAAAGCCAAGTGGTTCGCATCGCTGCGTTAACAACTAGGAAACATGGTGGCTGTAGCTCTATCGTCGCCAACACGCTTGTAGAGGTGCTGGCTGTCGACGTGCACCAGCTCAAATCGCTCTCGACGGCCAAAGACCTCTTGATCGCGATCGCTCGGCGGGCGCCTGTGTACGTTGATCGCAGCCGTGCCACCAAGTTGCAGGCAGAAGACAACGAGTGGCGAGAGATCAAGGGCAAGGAATCGCTACTTCTCAACAAGGCGCGGTGGCCTATTCAAAAGGTAGGCGTCGGCAACTTGGCATCGCTCAGACGGCGGCGCAGAAGCGGCTACGGCATTTGCCAAACGGCAGTTCAATTGTGCTGCCCAACGAGTCGATCGTTGCGGCCGACGCCAAGACCAATAAACCCGGACGGTGAGCCACGGCTTCGTACAAATGCGTCTGCCATGCGCGTCGGCGGCGGCCACGCCCGTCGATGCTGCTGGGACATGGACGTAATAGATACATGCTGTGTCTTCTCCCATCGACCTTGGAACTGATGGTTTTGTGTACGAACACATAGTGGAGCTCAACTTGGATATCTTCATGGCAATTCTTGAGTATGCATTTATCGTGATGGTAAGTCGTTGGCACAAATCTGCAGTCTGCCGACGCATGTCGCTTCATGCTCCTGCTTCCCATCGGTAGTCTGGCGCGAGCCTGGCCAATGTCCTCAGAGGGAACTTCGTCGCTGGTCACGTGCACGGACTTGGCGACTTGCTTCCGCCCGCGTAGCTTCGGGGCAATGAAGAACAAGATACTCTATGAGCTCCTTACATCCGCTTTGGACGGCTGCGGCCATTGTGGTGTTGTCAAAGCCGTCGTAGTTGTGTTCATGCAGAAAGCGAATCACGTCGATGTGACCGTTGGCAGCCGCAGCATTGACGCATTTGGCGACGTAGCCAGGAATGTTGTCTCTGTGGGCGTAGCGAACGACATCGAGACACCCGTCGCGCGACGCAACGTACCACACACCCGCCATGTGGCTGCCAAGACCGCGCATGTATTGAAGCAAGGCCGCATGCCCCCTGCCAGCCGCAACGACAGGACTGAATGCGTGCAGATATCGCTGACCCAAGTCATGGACGCACCGGTGGCACGGATGGTCGGGAAATAGATCAAAACCCCACGCTTGATGAGCGAAGCGCACGCGCCGTGCACGAACAAGGGCGTCGAGAACGACGACGTTGCCCGTCTCGACAGCATGGTCGAGCAGATGCACCGTGCAGAGGAGTACGAGGTCGTCAGCGCCGTGTCGCTCGAGCCACAGAGTTAGATGCACGCTGTAGGCTTCTACGAGGGCATCGGTGCGGAAGAGCTCGAGAGGGCGGCTAACGCAGAGTTGGCGCAGGTCGAATGTGTCCCGGGCAATGCCGTGTTGGTAGGCGACGATGGTCAAGACAAGATACGGGCACCGGAGGACGCTGATCGATGCCACACACATAGCCCAGTCTTTTAAAATGATCCGAATTGGAAGTTTTCCGATAATTTATCGAAACAAGCTACTTCAAGTCAAATGTTTAAACTTAGGGTTAGGGTTAACTAAGTTTATTGAAATAAACCAATTTGGTCGGGTACACATACTACTGATGAACAGTGTTTTAGGCTGTAGACTTGCTTGATTCCTTTTCAATACTTAAGGGGCCCAACACAGGACGCACTATCGGCTATTTCATGGAGGTCTCATATAAATGAAGAGTTTATAAAGTCGATGATGAGCTATTAGCTAAAAGCTAATGTGCGTGATGGCTTCCGGAACAATGCGCCACTTGGTATACTACGTCGCGGAGTCACGCCTCGCGGTCCACTTGGCCAGCAGTACCTGTTTAAACTCCTCCATGAAACCGGCCGACGGCAACGGAATGCGGGGGTGCGAGTGGCCATTTGGCACGACCTCGCGCTCTTTCGAATCCAGTTCGCCAATGTAGAACTGCTTCAGGTACCTATTGACCATGATGCACGTTGCCAACCTCGGGTTGCACCGGAAGGACGCCTTGGATGCATGGTAGATCTCAAACATTCCAACGCAGTCGACGTTGAGCGCCTCGGCAGGAATGATGCTGGAACCACCTGTGTCGGATCATGACGCGCCAGACAGTTGATTGACTGATTATACCGGGGTGTTCCGGCAACCAGCGTGTGATGTCAAGCACCATGCCGTCCATGATGAGCCAGCGCTCGTTTGCAACATTGTTCTTTTCTACAACAAGGGCAAAAGGGATGGCTTGCTTGCGCACGCGGCTGGCAAATTCGCCGAGACGCATGCGGCAGAGGTCTTCGAGGCCCTAGAAGCGCCAGGGTGTCGTGCGGGGTCTACGGCGATGTTACCTGGCAGCCAACGGTAATCGCCGCTTGCAGCAGCGCGTCCGTGACGTTTGGATCAAACTGGAATGGCTCGTCGGGGTAGAGCACCGAGTGCTCGAGGTAGAGCAGAACGCGGTCAAACGTGCAACAGTCCACATCAACGTGGACGACGCTCTCCTTGTCTTTATGAACACCGAAGCCTGCCATGACGGCGCTTGTGAGCTTGATGCAGGGCCAAAGCAGCTTTTTCTTGACCGGAAACACCTCGTCGTCCGACGTCCAGACCTCAACGACCGAGCCCTTGGCCGTCAATGGCTTCGTGCTGGCACCGTCGGTGGCCCCCACAAGGGCATAGCTGGCGTCGCTTGGGCTCTCCTTGATCACAACAACGGTGGTGCAGGTGGCAACCCGGGCACGGAACACATTGGGCATTGTGAACTCTGTTTCGTCCGGGTCGTCGGCGTCCAACGACTCGACACGGACGAAGTACGTCGTGCCGTCGACCTCGAGAACAACGCGTTCGTTCTCCGTGATGATCTTGCCCGTGGCTGCCTGTAAAAAGACTCGGGTCACGGCGCGAGCGTCGATTGTAACAGGTGTCGCGGGGCGATGCAATGGACGGATCTCGAGGGCCACGGCAGCCGCGACAGGGTCCTTGCTGGCATTGTACCAGCGCCAGGTGTCTACCTGTTCGTCGCAAAGCTCAAAGTTAATGAGCTGCTCGTCGGTGCACCAGATTGCATCGACGGGGACGTCGTCGGAGAAGGCCACTTGGGCCACGAACTGCGCGTGAGTGCGCGGATGCACAAAGAGCGCGTTGGCGCCGGTCGAGTGCGACGGGTGCATGTAGACAACGAACGGCGTTGCGTGCCGGTGCAGTTGCGCCCGCAGCATCTGCGACGGCGCCGGAGCGCCTTGGCTCTTGAGGAACGCAGCGTGCGACGGCAAGCGTAGCTCGCCTGCCTGGTTGTTGTTCGCTGCCCACGGCATCGGGTTCTGCCATCCGGTGGACCGGATAACGTAGCAGGGGCAACTTGAAGCAACCGGATCGGGTGGTGGCAACATTGATCCTGACCGACGGTATCGGCGCGCCGACGAGAGAACTTGCTGGAGGGATCGCATGGAATGATCGCTGGCGGACGAAGCCTGCGGTGGTAACTAGTGTGACATTGATGTATTGGGGAGAGAGGTCGAGGCAACTGCAGCTGCACCTCAAGCTGAAAACGATGACGGCGGAGCCACGGCGTCAAGAGTTCAAACCTTTGCTTGTCGCCAGGTTCATCTCCGCGACGATCTGCTTTGTAGCACAGAGTTAAATGGATAAAGAGTGCCCGCTCGCCATGGCAGTACAGCGCAGAGGCCAAGCGTGAACTTAAACGTAGTTGGTGCGGTATCGCAGGTGAAAGATGTGGGTTTACTACTTTTTAATATTGAATCGCAAGACAGCTCAGGTTATGTTGGTGCAGCGCTGCTGGAGAGTTTGTACGATCTCGTTGGCTGTGGGGCGCATGGCTGGGACGTGCTGAAGACAGGCTCGTGCAAGGCTTTGCAGCCAAGGCGGACACGCTGCCGACAGCACTGGTCGAAGAGAGCCCTCGATGACGCGCGCCACGATGGCAGTCTCGACGAGCGGTTGGCCCGAGGTAGCGTCCCGCTCGAGCGCATAAGGTAGCTGATGCGAGTCCGTTTCGGCAACGACCACGCCTACAGATAGCATAAGCACCAAAATGTTTAGTTCTAAAAGCCCACCAAACGAATAGATGTCGGCTGCAAGTGTGTACTGAGACCCGCGGAGTACCTCTGGCGCCGTCCATCGATAAGTTCCGACGCCAACTGTCATGTTGTCTTTGGTCGCCTACCCTCCGGTGAGTTCGGTAATACGGCATGTCATACCTCGCGGGTCGTGCCGAAGTCGGCCAGTTTTGTGCCTTTAATCGAGTCGAGGAGAATGTTCTTTGACTTGACGTCGCGGTGAAGCAGACCGCGGGCGTGGAGGTAAGCGATGGCCTGGGCAACGCTGTGGAGGCTGGCAGCCTTCTGGGCCCACGGAAACGATATTGGGTTGGTCTTTGCGAGAAAATCGCTGAGGTCGCACTGGTCCATGTACTCGACAACGAGGCACATGTCCATCGCCGATGCCCATGCAACACCAACGAGGGCGACAATGTGCGGGGATTCAAGAGACGCCAAGAGGCGAACTTCACGAGCGAAAGAGGCTTGGGCAGCAGCCGAGTGCACCGTGCGCAGCTTCTTGATTACGACGGGACGGCTCTGAACGTAGCCAAACCAGACTTCACCAAGCCCGCCCATTGCCAGCACGTGACTATAGGCAATGGCTGACGCCTCGATCCGCCATTGTGCAAGCTCTGAAACAAGGACACAAGTATCCGTCATGGTAACGTATGGAACGCCGGCGGCTGTGACCGACGTTGGGCACGAGGGCTCCATGGCTGATGGCGGTGTCGGCGGTGGGTTTGGAGCAGACAGGGGCTGCGGCTTGTTATGGCGGCGGCTCCAGAAGCAGGTGCAGATGCCACAAGTAAGTAGAAGGCAGCCAAAAATGCTGCCAAAGAGAATCCAACCGAAGGCTTCGTTGTGTGTGCTGGGTATTTCACGAGATGCGTCTGAGTGCGGTGGGGCTGCATCTGTGAAAAGTGCTGAGCCTGGTATACCGCAGAAACGACGTACCGCGCGCAACAACGCAGACGGTGAAGGTAGTGAAGAGTGTCGCAAGGGTGCCATTGCTCTGGTTACACGAAGTTGCCGAGCTTGACGCATTTCCAAGCAATACACCCGTGTCCGTCGACACGTTGTAAGGCCCGAGCTCGTTGAGAATCCTGAGTGATGCCTGTGTCAACGAAATGTCCACAGAACACTTGGGGCATTTGCTATGGAGCGGTTGGCAACCTCATTGCATCGTACACTTCCGTACAAAAGTTTTAGCGATGGGCCAACGGTGAGGTTTCGCATCAGGCGAATTGGGTTTCCAGACAGGTACCTACGTTTGGTGTGAGGGCAATTCGGGTATCGACTTTTATCGTACACTTTTTGAGCTTGAGAAAAGTCAACGTTGATCAGTGAGACCAAATCGTTGTTTTCTGCCGAGCTACGCAGCGTCAGCGATTTAACGGAGTACAATGTCGTACAAGATTTCGGACACGATGGATGTCGCTGTGTCAAGTGTCGAAAGCGCGTTGTCGTCAACCCACAGTTCGGTTAGGGTTCGTGGCAGTCCCTTAGGGAGGCGATTGAGCCCGATCTTGGTCATGTACCTACGCAACTCAGGCTGCTGCCATTTAAAGGAGACCTACAAAGCTCGGAGCTGAGTTGGCCACTTGACGCCATCGAGTGCAGAGCCGTTGAGGAATGCTGAGCTTTGAACGCCGCTACAGACACGCAGGCTAGCACCTTGCTGTAGATACTAAATGTACAATTCGGAAAGCCCATCGGGCAACTGAAAGTTGGACTCGAATCGAAGGTGCACGGAAGAGTTTTGAATAATCCTGAGAAGGTGTATGTCAGAAACGTGGTTTCGTGATGCTCGTACAGTTTTTGTTGCGTGTACTGACGAAGGTCGCCAATGCCCGCAACACTTTGTACCTTGTATTGGGCACCGGTGGCGTTCCACAAAACATGGCAAAGGTTGTCGACCTGGCAGAGTACGGTGCTTTCCGGACAAAATGTGCCTGCGGTCAAGACATTGTAGGGTGAAAGCAAGTATGGGCACGCGACGGCTGTCGCTTGAGCTGCGGCAAAGCAACAAACTGCCATCAAGACCCGGAGCCACATTAAACACAATTGGAAAATGAGAAGGAGACTCGACGCTTGATGCGGTGACCAACGGGCCGTGTCCGTTGTAGTGGATACCACTCTTAACGCATAGGGCCTTTCGTTCGTTGAAGTCGGCCTTGAACGGACATCAGCATGTCTAGTGTTTGATTTTGACCACGAAGCGACAATGTGGGCTAGAAGCCGAGCCTTTATTGGTTTATCTTTTGTGCGTGAAGTCGACATGTTGTACAATGTGATTGGTATCTAGACCCTCTTGTTCGTAAGAACGGCGCGACAAAAATACAAGATCATGACATGATCCCTTGGGACATGCAGGTGCATTCCACTTTACGTTTCCAGGGAAGGGTTTCAAGAGGAGTGCACGTCGGGAATGCAGCTCAAGATCAGAGGGCGGAATGGATTGGTGACCACACGATACTGTGGTGCGTCTCAACTGCGTGATCTCGGACAGCGCCAAACGCGGCAGTGTATGACACCGGTTGGCAGTGCACTCAACACGCGCCTTCATTGCACAAAATTTCAACCATGCAGCGGATTTCTATCGTTGCACTCGCAGTCGCCGCCGTCGCCGGCTCCACCGGATGCCTTTACAGTAACGTGCAAGGCGACGTCTTGGTGACTGGGGCCTTGTGCACTCTTGGTGTCCCTCTGTGCAAAGTCAACGCACTATGCAACGAAGTCGCTCGGTATCTGGAACCCGCGGCAACCAAGATCACCGGGCTTTCCTACATTGGCAATCTGTCTTCAGCTCAATCCACAAAGCTGTAGGAATACCACATTCCACGTTTCAGTGGTTTATAAACTCATGACAAACTAGATTGGTCCAAAATTGTTCGAGCGACTTTGCACTTGATTCCAACTCCTTTCGACTTCCAGAAAACCTCTCGATCTTGTTGCGTTTGCGAGCTCGCTGAGTTGGGGCTGAAGGGGCCGCATGTAGTGGCCTCGAGAACTGCCCGATGACATCGCCAATGCCCCGTATCACATGGCCTGTATCCTTGACTCAAGTGTACGTTCTACCGCAGCAGCACCTGGATCTAATGCCATGGGACTTAGGTATCTCAGCAACAATAGCCTCACGTCGATTCCAGCGGGCTTGCCGCTCTCCGTGGCAGAGTTGTATGGATGAACAACCCGTGAAGCCTTTGGACATGAGTACACGTAGTTGGGTCGATGGTAACGAACTGCAAGACCTCGACAACGCCCCGCTCGCTACAGCAATACTGTACGTCCTTTCCCCACCAGCATGTTCAACGACTTCGATGCATAGCTCGGCCGAGCGCAATCAGCTCCGAGTTCTCAAGGACATGGATCTGACGCGAACTCAAAAAGCGTCCTCTTCTTGACTGAAGACTTGGCCTCACTTTGAGCAGGTACTTTGGTGGGAATCCGGTCACAGTGCTGAGCAGCGTGGCCTTCTCCGACAATCTTCGGCTTTTGTACACGCCTCTGCTCCTCGTCCCATTACACGGCCCTTGTAGCAAGTGCGACGGCTGCAACTTTGTCCATTTTGCTGTCAATACCAAGTCGTTCAAGGCGCTGCAGGCGCTCGAGCCGTACAACCCCAACACGCAACTGGGCTTTCTTGTCGGCAGCATCTCAACGGACACCGCCTATTGCACGGGCACCGCCAAGGGGTCGGTGCAAATGCTTCATTACCAGTTCCCAGTCTGTGTCACAGGTGCGTTGATCCTCTCTAATCGACTGCCTGCACAACTCTCTTAGATGCGCCGGCACCCCCAGCAACCCCTTCGAGCACTGCGATGTCTATGGCCCAAGGTACATCCATGCCTCGCCTACGAAGCTCACGTTGGTTGCGTTGGTAGCATGGGTCGTAGCGGCTTTGGTGGGCGGCAGCTGGGTGGCATTGTAATACGAGCTAAACTACAGAATCTCAAACGTCGCCGGCGAGTATTTGGGCCGCTTTTCCTTGCGAGCAGGAGGTTTGGGTAGCTTCTTGAACAGCACCAGCATCGGGTCGCCCTCCACGTGCTGGTCGTCGGAGACCACCTGGCCGATGTACGTATGGAGTTCGGCATAGCGCTTGTGAAATGCATCGTTGTCTTCTCTAGTGCTTCAGCTCGTCAGGGCGTCGATCGGAAGAGCGTACCTTGCGGCCTGGTACGATGTGAAGAAGCTGAGAAGTTCATCCAAGGCTTCGTGCCGCTTGACGGCATCGAGCTTGGCTGGCAACGTTCGTTGAGGAAGCGTGTCCCTCGGTGTACCCGTTGACATCTCGTCGTGGATCTCGTGGTTGTGAACATTCATCTAGATCGCAGGTTGTGCATGTTGAAGGCATGGCAAGGATGTACGTGCGTGGTGACCAGCACCCGCCATTCGCCGTGTGTCGCGGCATTCTTGTGGACTTGGACGTGCATTTTGACAGGACATGCGCTGTAGAAGGATCCGTCGCGGAGCTTGCGCTTGCCGCTCGAGCTGTCACTGAAGAGACCGTCGTCGACGAGGCTGCCTTCCGTTTCTCTCAGCAGACTCTTGTTCTTGGACATGTTGGAATGGGAGTGCTTACAATCGTACCGGACGCGGGCGTGCTTGAAGTCTGCGGGCACAGGCGTGAAGTTCTTAACCTTCCTCTTGACCTGTTCCGTGTTGTAGCGCGCCGTGAGCTTGCTGTCGCGCGAAATGTACGACTGATGCGATTCGCGTGCGTAGTTGTCGAGGTAGACATGGAACTCGTCCCACGTCGCAAATGAGAGGCCTTCAAGAGACCGAACGGGGCATTCAATGCCTGTCGCTGAGAACTGTTGCTCGAGGAGCGCACGAGCCTTGGCATACTTGGACTTGCGCTTCTCCAGCCGCCACGACGGCGCCGCGTCGCTGCCGCCCTCGTCCATTCTGCTCCTGCTTTTTGCCTTTGATTTATACACATGTATCAAACATATTGATTTGTTTAATACTATCAGAACGTACCAGTACAGTATGTACTAGTACCTCACATACCCTGCCGTTCGCGGCGCCCCACCATAGATCACTTGTTCAAATCCTCGCTCTATTGCTTTTTGCCGCTTACAATGCATAGAACTGGGTTTGTAGGATGCCAACCTTGACAAAGCATGCCACAGACTTGGATGCTTGAGAACCGTACAGATTGTACGGTGTATGTACGCAATGTACGAGGAGGTCTATAAATAGTTGAAACCTGTGAGGAGCTTCAGTCGGCGCTTGGGGTCTCATGGCGCAGCACGTCTTCCAGAAGAGCAACCCGATCTTAGGCCGCGGCAGCTACCACGCCAAGCTCACGTCCGATGGTAAGCAGCAGAAGTTCAAGCTAGTGGAGGGCATGATGATCGATTCGTCGCTACCACAACAGCCGAGCATGCTCGCGACGCGCCAAGACAAATCCGACGCCGGCCGCTTCGTCACCACTGCTCGAGACATTGGCCAACTTCCGGTGGTCGAGGAAAGCAAGTTTGCACCGGCGAACGCTACCAAGGTTGGCATAGGCCACGGGCAATGCAGCCACGAATGACGCCGTGCATTTAGGTGTTGCGCTTCTATGCCTTTTTCGAGGAAACCGTGGACGAAAGTCCTGCAGAGCTCTTTCGCCTGCGCCGGACCATGCTGCTTTTTTACCTACGCGTACGACTTCATGCCGACGACAGATGGCTCACTGTGGGGTAGGACGACACCATCGAGATCATCGAGAACCGCGTCGCCAATTCGGGCTTACCGCAGGGCACGTATCTCAAACGTGGGAAGCTCATGAAGCCAAACAATGCGGGCCATTACCGCTACGACGACATCTTCATCGGCATGCAATTTCCCATCTTTGGCCGCATCTTCAAAATCTACGGTTGCGATGACTTCACGCGAACGTACTACGCTGAGAACGCCTTTGAGCTGGCACCGAGCATCGAGATTCCCAAGGACGAATACACGATGACTCGCGACGACATTTCGAAGCTGTGCGGCGGCGAACCGGGCCATTTCTACGGCAAGAAAAACAGCGCACTCAAGACGTTCATGGAGGCCACCCTCGGCAACCACGGCCTCAACGGAGCCAAGAAGGCCAAGTTTTTGGCTAATTCGCGCAAGGTGTTGCATTTCGAATGCGAATACGACGACCGGCACAAGCTCTACGGCGACCTTACGCCGTACAGCCTCAACTACTTTCTCGAAGACGACACCATCGAGATCAAGGAGATTGAGCGCCCCAACTCGGGCCGCGACCCGTTTCCGCTGTTGCTATCTCGCGCACGAATGCTCAAGCACTGGGAAGACGCCATCCACGACGAGCAGGACCGTGGTGTCGAAGAGCCGACGGGGCGGGAAGCCTACTACAACGAAGACGACCTCTTTGTCGGCGCTGTTCTCAACGTGTACAGCCGACCGCTCAAGCTTGTGGACGCCGACGAGTACACGCGCAAGTACTATCGTGAGGCGTGGAACCTCGAACTCAAGCCAGCCATGTACACGCCTCCGCCACCGAAAGAGAACAAGAAGCCAGCCCCACCGCCATATACCGGCTACGGCACCGAAGAAGGTGCGTTTGTGTTTCGAGTTTGCTGTATGTCGCCTCTTTTTGCCGCTTTTCTTCCGCTTTATTCGCACGTTTTGCATGTTTGCTATCTTTGATGCACGCGCGTGGTGCGATAGCTTTTACGTACTCATGCATGACCAGACTCGATGGGCTCAGTTACCCACCTCGTACCCAAGGTGCCGAAGAAGGACTTTATCAAGATGACGACGAACGACCACAAGCTCCTGCGCTTCTCAGCGCAAATGATCTCGAACCGACGCGAGCAGGCGGCTCGGCGCTTCATTGTGACCTTCTACCTCGCCGACGACACCATCTCGATCTACGAGCCCGAACAGCGCAACTCGGGCATCGTGAGTGGCAAATTCCTCGAGCGTGGCCCACACAAAAGCCCCGCCGGCGTTCGATACGAGCTCAAAGACTTCTTTATCGGCAACGAACTTTCGTTCAACGCGTATAAATTTTACATCTCCGACGCCGACGACTACACCAAGCACTACCTCAACATCCCCAACTAATCCAAGCATGTCAAGCTTGTGTACCCTTGTAAACCACTCAAAATCGCGTTCCATTTCCCATACAAGCGTTGGATTTGAACCGCATGAGTCTTGTACACGAGATCCAATGCCTCGGCAACTTCCATTCATGCAACGTATCTAGTTACACCGTCTCGGTTGGCGCAGAGTGGGACGCGCATCGGACTGATTCGGAACCTAATGAAGTGTTTGTTTGGGTCACCGCCCTTGCCCGACAGGCGCACAGCCTCCGTCAAGTCTGGTCTTCTCTCTTTACAGCATCAGCAATCAGTTTGCGAAGTCTCCACACACGTGCCACGACCAAACCCGTAAAGATCGACCCCAGTAGTCCGGGGGCGCGTTGGCGACTCAAACACCCGCCGCCTCGAGGCTGCTTCTCTGCGCAGTGCCGAGTAGCCCATCGTCGGTCGCAACGCCGACGTTCGGAGCATGTTTAAGCGCCCGGGACCTAGAAACGAACTCGGAACCAACGGCCACCTACCCCCACCCCTACTACAACAACCAGACACCCTGTACGATGATCAATACGGTACTGTAGTTCTAGCGAGGGGTCGCTAGAGTGGGACCTGCATGTTCCTGCGATGCTCAAGGAGCGCATCCCCTTCGGCGTCGTGGGGCCCTTGTCCATGGCGCGCTGTTGTCGCAACCAAGATGGCGGGCCCGAGGCATACAAACTTTAAGATGTCGGTTTGCGCATGGGTGGTGGAATCGCATTTATTGCATTAGTATACAAATGGACAAAGAACATTAAAAGTTGGAATAAAAATGGATCCAAACCGCGGGATTCCATTTTGGGAATCACCGGCCGACCATGGCGCAGCCGCGGAGTCCGTCGCACGTTGACGACCTGGGGTCGCCGCGGAAGCATGCGCAGGTCCATGTGCATGGATGCAGTCCCTCGGAGCAGATCCATCATCTCACGCAGCATATGTCGGCGAAGATCGCATCGAACGTACTCGCCGAGATGAAGCTCCGGTCGCAAAGCACGGTGACGATGGCGCGTGGGGACTCCACAGCGTCGTACGCGAGTAGCAGCAGCAACAGCGATGATGACAGTGATGCATCGTCACTCGAGGCTTCGCCGACGACGGCGGTTGCACCGTTGCGCATGCCCATGTCGCCGCCCCGGGCATCACCACGGACGACCATGGACACGGAGGCGCTGCTCATGCCCGGGAAGGCGTTCCTCACAAGCTTTTACACGTTTCTAAAAGAGCACCGCAAGTCTCTCCGACAGAAAAACCCGCGGCTTCAAGTCGTCCTCAATCCGCCCTGCGTGCACTACCTCGAACACTGCTTCCACGCGATGTTGCTTCCTCTTTATGGCACGGACTCGGGCCTTGTGCTGCAGTGGGAGACTAAGAAAGACGCTCCCAACTCGCCAACGAACGACGCTCCATCGGGCATGTCCAAGACACAACGCATGCTCAAGCTCGCGGGCTTTGTGCTAAACATCGTGGACTTGCATATCCAGGCGATGCCCGAGGCGCTCTCGTTGCCATCGCAATGCAACCTCGCGATCTTCAGCTCTCTCATGTACCTCAAGGTTGATGGAATTCCCCTTGCTCACGTGACGTCCGTCCAAGGTTTCAAGAAGCAGCTCCTTGAACTCACAATCACCAATGTTCCGCTCCAGGCCGTCGCAGACGTGCTCGGGAGCATCGAGCCGTATGAATCGTCAGCGGCAAACCCACCGTGGACTGCGCTAACGTCGCTGTCACTCGTGAATTGCGGTCTCACAAAGCTCGATGCTTCGCTAGCCCTTGCGCCAGCGCTGACGTCGCTCAACCTCTCCTCGAACCAGCTCACCTCCTTGAACCACTTGGAAAACTGCGCGCAGCTGGGCCATGTAAATGTGTCAAACAACGCCTTTACGCACCTCGACGGAGCCCATCGGTACCTCGGCAACGTCACAAGCCTAGTGATGCATCACAACCGTCTATCGTTGGTCAAGGGCATCGAAAAAATGTACGGCCTCCAGGTACGCATTTCCTGCCTGGCGCTGGCTCACGTTATGTCTGCAGTCGCTCGATCTCAGCCACAACGATCTGCGGTCTCTTACGGACGTGGCACCGCTGGCAGCACTACCCTTGCTGACCAACGTGACGCTGCTTGGCAACGATGTGCTAGAGGACGCTGAGTACCGCTTCGAGGCTTTACAGCTCTTCGGTAAGGAAGTCGTGCTCGACGCCGACCCGTGGTCCCCGGAGGAGCTGCAACGGGCGTCGTTCGTGCGTCAACGGCGCAAATCGCTCGCCATTGCGACCGACGACTTGGACGTGCTAGAGGTCCCAGAGCCGACGCCACCGCCAGAGTTGACGCTTGTCGAGTACGCTTGGCGCACAATTATCCATACGATCGCTCCCAAGCAGCTGCACGATATGGCGGCGCGCGTCGTTATGACGTGCGTGCTCTTGGTAGCCGGCTCGTCACGGGCGGGGAGTGATTATGCTGCGCGTAGGTTTTGGCGCAGACAATCGCAACAATGTTGTGGTCGCGGGACAAGGAGAGCGAGGAGTTCATCACGTTGACCGTGGCTAGCATCGGCGGCACGCTGCTGGTGCTCGCGCTGCCGCTATCAATGCTCACATACGTGCTCAAGCAAGCCCACTTGACGTCTGCGCCACCGGTGAACAGCCCCCGGAGTCGCGGCATGAGCTCGCCAAAGCCGCCCATGTCGCCTCGCGTACGCCTGTCCTTCGAGACATTGGCACTATGGTTGTGCTAGATGCAGCGGGAACTGGCTACGAACAGCTTTGCTGACGGTGACGACGACGAACCACCTGCGACGCCGAGCGCGGCCGTGTGCTCGTTGAGCGTCTTGTCGACGGCATTGGAGGTGCTGGCTGAGAATGCCGAGGTCTGTCCCCGACCGAAGGCACTCGTGGTTGACGTGGTGCCTTGCGCTAGCACATGCCGGTGCAAGATTTTTTGGTCATGTGCCGAGAGGTGGCCGGACTCCTCCACTTACTTGGTCCCACGGGGGCGTTTGCCCTCAAAACGTTCGAGCCGGACGTGGCGCATCTGGACGCGATCTGGCGCGGCACCGACGCCGACGCGGACGTGACGCTGCAGGCGCTCATGGGCGCCGAGGAAGAGGCCAATGCTGGCGACGAAGTGACGAGGTACGCACCGCGAGCCGTGCACTGACTAAAGTGGTTGGGCGTAGTACCGTGCTGCGGCTCGTGCCGACACTGTCGTACGTGCGGAATCTCTGCCTTGAGATGGAGATGGATCGTGAACACTCGCTGCGCCACTGCGCGTCCAAGGCGTACCTGACGTCGATGGCCAAGCAGCAGAAGCACCCGTGGCTCGTACAGAAGGCGGTGCTATCGGCGATGCAGTTAAACCCGATGACGCGCGACGGGCTCGTGGCACTCTGGAGCACGGATGATGACGACGCCGAGTCGGCTCTCGTTGAGGAGCGGCTCCACGCTTGCGGCCACATGCTCGACATTCTTCTGGTAGGCTGCCTTTGTCGCCGGGCGCTCATGCCATGTCTCTGTAGCATCATCTCACGACATGGTATGAGGCGCTTTAAGAACTCGCTTTCGACGCAACGCTATCGACTACTTAGTTATTCCCAACATCTATTTCGTACTTTTCCTTGGTTGGGAGCCTTGTCGGGAGTCGAAGATATCGTTGGCACGATCCAGGCAGCCGGTCGAAACCAGCTGGCAGCAGAGCAGCCAATGGCATCGCCTGGAGCATTCTGCAATGACGGCGATCGTGCGGTCGCGCTGGGCAGCTGCCGTCGCTGCGAGTGCCCTCGGGGCGGCGTTCCTGCTGCTGGCTTCGCGACGATCCCGCCGTTCCCGTCGGCCGTCCGGCCCGCAGCTCGAAGACCTCCACCACCAGGTCGGCGGCCACAGCGGCGCCGACACCGGTGCGTCATCCCCCGCTCCATAGCCACGTGACTCCCCGTAGGCTTCAAGCTCTACAACGGACGCGTGCTCAAGCGCTTCCAGAACGGCAGCCGCGGCGAGCGCGAAGGGGCCTTTTACGTCGCGGTGCAGGCGGTTCCGTCCCTCCTACCGTTCGTGCCGGCCTACTACGGCGACGTGTCCCTCGACGTTGACGGGGCCACAATCCGTAGCATGTTTTTGCCCGTATTGCGGCTCACATTTGGCGTAGGCTTCATGGAACTAGAGAACCTTGTGGCAGACTTGGCGCAGCCGTGCGTCATGGACATCAAGGTCGGCACCAAGTCCTACGAGCCGACGGCGTCGGAGGCCAAGATCGCCCTCGAACAGGCCAAGTTTCCGCTGCAAGCCACAGTGGGCTTTCGTTTGCTTGGCTTCCAGACCCACCGCCGCGGCGCCTGCGAGCGCTACGACCGCTCCTTCTGCAAGGCGCTGCAGACAATGCCCGACGTCCTCGATGCCGTCGTCAAGTACTTCCCCGACGACCCCGCGGCCCGCGCCGTCGTCGTCGCCAAGGTCTGTCACCTTCGTTGCGGACGCAGCTCACATAGATTCAACCCTAGCTCATGACCAAGCTCGAAGCGCTTCTGAGCTGGCTCGAGACCAACGTCTGCTACCACTTCATCGCAAGCTCACTCCTCTTCGTATACGACGCGGCGTCGCCTGAAAGCTGCGACGTGCGCCTCATCGACTTTGCTCACGTGCAGTTGGACGCGACCACGCGCGACGAGGGCGTCATCACCGGCGTCACGACGTTGCTCGAGATGTTCGCCAGCTTTCAAGACGCGTAGAACGAAGAATCAAGGCGTGTTTGGAACTTCGTTCTGTTGTCAACGGTTGCCCGCGGCAGCCAGCTCCTTCCGCGTGGCAAACGCAGCGATCTTTAGCTGCAGAAGCCGCGCCATTTCTGCAATTTCCGTAGCTACAGGCCGTGAGCGCCGCGGAAGGTACTACGGGACAATACCGTCGGGGTCGGCGAGCTGACCAAAGTACGCTGCGGTGCTGCCGACCGATGCGTGCAGCTCCCTAGCCGCGCGTAGCCCTTAGAACAGACGTACAAATGGTAGCACGCACCGAAATGTGGTTTCCACCGACGGCATCGTGTCCGCGGCAACCGCGGCGGTGTCGGTGGCAACGGCGGTGGTGTCAGTAGCAACGGTGATGGCAGCGGTGTCGGTCGCCGCTCCAGCGTACCCATGCACGAAGGAGCCTAAAGACGCAGTGGTGAGGTCGACACTGCTGTTGGACGAGGCCACGGAGGCAGGGCGAGAGCGCGGCGCTTGCGGGCTTGGCGCATTGGACCCCTGACGGTGGTGGCCGGCGACAAAGACGCTCAGCGACGTATTACTCAAATCCACCGAGGCTTTGGCCTCGGGCGCTATGGTGGAGCCACCGATGTACTGACTCAGCGACACGTTGCCGAGATCCAGGCTTTGGCTCTCGGCCAACGATCGCCGAAAGCCCGTCGTGAATTGGCTCAGCGACGCGGCAGGCAATTCCACACTCTGGTTCACATCGGCAAAGCCCGCGGTGAATTGGCTCCAAGATACCGCGCCGAGTTCGAGGCTGGCGCTAGCGGCCAGCGGCGGCGCCGTCTTGGCGGCTGTCGGCCGCGGCGACACGGTAGGCGGAGGCGCGTGGCCAGCGACAAAAGTGCTGAGCGACGCAGTGACGGCATCGATGCTGTCAGTGACGTGTGCGTCTCCCGTAAGAAAGCGGCTTAGCGACACGCCTGTGGTAAGCGCGTCCACGGAACCGACTGTGCCGATCGCGGTACAGCGGCGCGGACTTAAGATGAGCGCTCGTTCCGAGTGACCTGCCGTGAATTGGCTCAAGGACATGGCCGTCACGTCGAGGCTGTCGGTGACACCGGCTGTCGCCCCATTGTATCCCGCGACGAAGTTGGTTAGCGACCTGTCTGTAGGCAGCGTGTCAACGCTCTGGGCGAGGGGTGAGAAAGCCTGGCCTGCCGCCGTGCCCACCACCGGCCGGTACCCCGTCGTAAACTGACTCAGTGAGTAGTCCACCGGGGGCATATCCAGGCTTTGCTCCAACGGCGGTTCCCTTTCGAGCACTGCCGACAGCGATGCAGGCTTCGTCGCTGCGAACGACGATGCCACGGATGCCAGCGGTAGCGCGGTTGATGGCACCGGTGGCACTGTCGACGGTGGCGACAAGAGCGTCGACGGTGGTGATGGCACAGCTGGTGGCAGGGGCTGCACCTTAGCTTCTTCGACGACGGAAGCGGCGCTATCCCGCGGCACCAGATCGAGTGACTGCAGGACGACACAGCTGGCACCGACGTCGGCGTCGTCGCGGCGAAGAATGCCGTGCATTTCGGCGTGGTACCCGGCGGCAAAGCTGTCGGCTTCGTCCTCGGGCTTGCGCTTGAGAATGCCGAGCTGCCCGAGCTTGGACTGCATTTCGGCGACAGCGTTTGCAGTGTCCTGTTGCTGCTTGCGTTTAGCGAGTTGCTCCCTCGCGTGGTCAAGTGTCGTCGACGGCGCAACGAGCAGCGCCGCTTTGACGTCAACAGGCACTTCTACCGCGTGCAACGCGCCGCTCGACTGCTTGATGTAGAGTGTTTGACTACCACTGTCGGCGTCATCGGAGTCATCGGCGTCGCTGTCGGACGACGAGAGCGACTGGGCCGCGATGCTGTCGATGACGTCCGCGCCCCATTTGCTCGTCCTTGGCGCTGCGTCGTCCTTGACTGCCAGCTTCATCGTGCGCGCCCACTCGGGCACCCGGTCTTTGGGCAGCCCTTCGAGCGCCTTGGGCGGCGTCAATTCGAACGTCGGCTTCGTCTTCATCCACTCTTCCATTGGCAGCGGCGCCATAGGGCCCGGCACCACTTGTTTGCCGTCTTGCCACGACTTAAGCGGCAGCGCCAGCCCTGAGGCCTCGGTGGCAACGGTGAACACCGGTGGCGCGGTGGCAACGGGTGGTGGCGCGGGTGCTCGTGGAGCTGGCGGTGGTGCCAGTACTGGAGGCGCCGGCGGTGGCAGGAGTGGCGGTGCTACCGGTGGCATCGGCGGCGGGACGTCGACAGTTGTCGCGCCGGGGACCACAGCGGGCAGCATGGCCTTGTACTTGAGCTGTAAGTCTTCCGAGAGGCGCCAGACGAAAATGCATCCATCAGCACTTGTCGACACGAGGCGACGCCCGTCAAGCGTGAAGGTAACGCCGGTGACGACGTCCCCATGGCCCGCCGCCTTGGTCAACACATCGCCCGTCGCGTAGTCGACGACGTAGACGCACTTGTCGGCGGCCGCTCCCGAGAGTCCGAGCAGCGACGGACCCGGCGCCGCGGCTACGTGGTTATGTTCGCCCAAGGCATGCGACGCCACGAGTTTGTTGCTCACGAGCGTGTGGACGTCTACACGGGCATGGACGGCCACAAGAAGGGCATCGTTGCCGACGACGGCGACGTCGTGCAGCCGCCCACCGACCACTGGCATCGAGTTGTACAGAAAGATGCGGTCGTCGCTAACCTGCAGCCGTGAAGGCCTGCCCGAAGACGGAGCGTGGTACCTGAGTGAAGGCGACGACGTGGTCGGCGCCGGCAGACACGAGTCGTTTGCCGTCTTGTGAAAAGCGCACAGTGTGGACGGCGCCGGAGTGGTTCTCAAGACGCTTGCGCAGCTCACCCGACGGGGCGTACACATGCAGCATGCGATCACGGCCGCCCGAGGCCAAGGTGCCTGCTGCGGCGAAGGCTACGGCGGACACCGCACTGGCATGTGGCGCGGGGAGCAGCGTCGGACGTCGCAGCGGCCAGCGCAGCTCGACGACATGGATGCCACCGCGGGAGTCGCCAACGGCGATCTTCGCGGCGCCGTCGGTAGCGAGGCACAGGAGACCGGTGCCCGCGTCGGCGTCGCGGGGGACGTGTGCGTCGGGCAACTCATCGTGCGGACAGCGAGGACTGTCGCCTACAATGACAATGGCGAGGAGGTCGCTGCTGTGCGGCTGGCACCACGGCTGCGGTGCCTGGTGCTTCTTGGCGTATTCGAGATGCCACAGGCGCAGCGTGCCGTCATCGGCGACGGTGGCGAAGGCGCCATCCGGCACTGGAAACGACGGAGTCGTTGGTGGCGCCCACTGCACGCGCTGGCGGGTGTCGACGCCAACGACGGCCCCAAGCGGTGCGACGCCGTTGACGCCCGACGGATGGAATAAGAACGAGCGCGTCTCGAGGCGCGTGGGAATCTCCACGATGCGCATCGCGTGGTCCGCGTACACAACGATCGCGTGGGCACCAGCAACGCGGAGCCCCAGCACTGCGGGCATCTGCGCCGGCACCGGCGGCATGAGCAGCGCGTCCGGCAGAGGCGCATCTGCCGTGTGCGCGGGGAACGGCAGCGTTTGCTTGTACTCGAGCGTCGCGGGGTCGAAGAGACGTACGATGGCCGAACTGCCGCCGACGGCCACGTAAGCTGGCGTCACGGAGAGTGCAAAGCCTCGGGAGGCCTCAAGAGACACGAGGCGCTCCATTGTGGCACCGCCAAAGCAACAAAGGTACCCGCAGAGAGTGACGCAGTAGGTTTTGTTGCCAGCACCGCAGCCGACGCCCACGAAAGCGGCGTCGGCAAGGCGCGACAACACGGCGGGCGTCGACCGTAGCTCAGGTACACCGTCAAGCAGCGTTTGCCCTGTCGTCGCAAACTGGGCACCATCGTGCGACCAAAACTACACAGATGAGCGTCCATGAGGCAGGTAGAAGGGTACGAGCCTCACCCGAACGTGGGCGTCACCAACGGTCACGAAGCAGCGGCCATCGGCGTTGTAGTCGAGGCCATAGATCTTGACGCCAATGGCGGCGGCTCCAAGAAGGCTCTGACTTGAGATGTCCCATGCGTAAAGCATATTGTCGTGCACAAGCCCCGCAGAGACGAGGAAGCGACCATCAGTACTCATCGCGAGCGCCGCGATGCCGTACTTGTGTCCCTTCAGCTCGGCACGCAGCTGGCCCGAACTCGTGTCCCACACTGTGATCGCTGGGGCGTGACCCTTTTCGGCAATGCCCAGGAGGCGGCCATCCGGCGAGAAGGCGACGGCCGCCACGGGTTTTTCAACGCGGTAGTAGCGCACTTGCTTGTCTCTGCGGAAGTTGTAGATGACGACAACGCAGCCCGCGGGGTAGGCGATATCGCCAGTTGCGCTGCTCACGCTCACGCCCGCGTTGCTCGTCGCTGTCAGCCCGAGCACGCGCTCGAGCGTCAGTTTGGCCCGACCGCTGGCCATGACAAAAGATCGCGACTCTTAAGGTGCGTGCGTTTATCCATCTATCATGACTGTGCAGATTACACCGTGACCGTCGCCTGAAATTCTTCACAAGCTTTGAAAACGCAACGTTTTCTACCATATCAATGGCGCTACTTTCAATTAGCGCCGCGGCCACTGTAAGCGCGTGTTGGTAAATCACGTCTGTTGCCGCCAGCGCTGTCGAACAAGCCACTGCCTGCCTCTCAGCTTGCTATTATTGCGATATCAGTCGTAAATAACGTCTATTTGACAGGGTAATGTCGCGTCGGAATGCATGTAAATTAACCGTCAATTATCTACTGAATTCAGCGCAGCTGGATCTCAGACCAAGTCTAGTAGGCACCACACTATGTAATGAGCAACCACGGCCTCAACCAAGCCATCGAGACTCCCCCAGTCGATCCCCAAGAGCTACGAACCGACGTACAGTGTATTTGTCCCTCGCCGCCAGAGTTACATATCAGATGCCTCCCCAAAATGCTGTGAAACGCAACCCGTGCAGTCGGCTGACCCATGCAGTCGACTGAAACAGCGCGTCGACGCCACGTGCTTCTGTAGACCTCATGCAATCAAAAGACACGTCTCGCCGAGGTGCCAAACATGAACACACGTCTGTATAGGGCCATGACTCTACCGCGTATCCAGTACTGTAGGGAAGGCGTCTATTGCTGCGCGGTGCGCGGCGGCCATAGACCTCCGGGCGTCAGGGCGGGAGCCCTTGTCGTTGCATGCAGCCAGATCGTGTTGCTGCGCACCCAGTGCTGCAAAGCACAGTGGGAAGGCTCCAGGCGTGTGGTACAGTTGAAGCTGGTTCGAGTTTGTTGCCTTTTTGGTGGGGATTTTAACCAATCACGTGCGGGTATCACATTGCACTTGGATTTCGTATGATGGAAGCCACCGTCATTTTATTTGAAACTGTGTGTCATCTTCATTGCGCACGTCCATCTTCGCATCCGCTCGGTCCGCAACAGGTTCACGCTACGGCGGAGGCTCATTGTGTATGTGCAGGTCGTTCGGCTGCATGTACATCGACCTCCTGCCATGGTCGGCCCTGGACGGGTCCTCGCCACGCGACCGCTTCCTCACACTTGTCGGCGCGGCATGCATTGGCAGCTTTGTGCTGATGTACTGGCGGCGCCTAGTTCGCGAGAAGGAATGTAGTGCCCTTATTGAAGACATGGAACATCAAGTCGGTGGCCATGCCCGCGACACGACCAGTACGACGTTTGACTTGGCCGTCCTCACCCGAGGCTGCACTTTGTAGCACATATGAAGGTCTACAAGGGCCGCGTGCTCAAACCGTACCAGAGCAACGATCGTGGTGCCCGCGAAAGCGCGTTTTATGCGAAAGTTCACCGGGAGCCGACTCTGGCCGCCTTTGTCCCTGCGTACTTTGGCGAAATCTCCCTCCCACATGCGTCGCCGGCCGCGCGACGTAGGCGTCTTGACATCCCACTTGAGAGCTTATGCTTCATCGCAGGTTATTTACAGCTCGAAGATCTTGTGGGCCACATGTGCTCGCCCTGCATCATCGACGTGAAGATGGGGGCCCGTTCGCTGACACCCGATGCCCCGTGGGAAAAGCGACTTCGAGAGGAGGCACGGTACCCACTGCAAGCCAAACTGGGCTTTCGAATCCAAGGCCTCAAAGTGTTTGAGCCAAGCACACAAGAGTATACCCGCGTCGACAAAGAGACGTGTCGTCAGTTCGTCTGTCGCCAAGACGTTCAGCGGGCCTTCGCGACCTTCTTTCGGCCAGCAACAGCTGCGGATCCGCTCTTGCATTCGGTAGACCTCACTTTGTCACGGAGGGTCTCATTACCGGTAGTTTGTGGAGAAGCTACGGGCGCTGAAGGCGGCCTTTGAAATACATCGCGGGTATCACTTCGTGGCCAGCTCCTTGTTGTTCGTGTACGATGCTGCAGACCGCCGAGTCAGTGATGTGCGGCTCATCGACTTTGCCCACGTCCAGACGGACCAGTCGACGCCCGACGCCGGCATGCTCGTCGGGCTGACAAACTTGATTGCCTTCTTTGAAGCGTTGCCGCTAGAATCATCGTCGTAACTAACTAGTCCTATTAATTTTGAGTTCGTATCGTGCTGTCCATGAGGAATCGATGGACTTTTTGCGCTTACTACCGCACAAGGGTCGATGAGAACTTGCGTGGATCAAGAAAATTGGAAACGAATTATGTACTTCGTAATGGAGATAACGTTAAGACATGAATAGGGTATAAATTGATCCATTTTGGTTGTTGGCATCTAAATTGGTGGGACTTAACGTCACGAAACTTGCTGAAAACTTGCCGTCCCGACGCGGGCCGTCCTTTCGTGAACAAACTGGGTCGAGACGACCTCGTGCCATATTTTATGCCGTCACGAATATGTAGTCTACCATGGTGGGGCATATCTCGCTCCCCTATTTTCAATGACAAGCCTTCCTGCATTATACATGTAATTTTCTTAAACTGGCCAAACAATGACAAGTCGCAGATAAACCAGCCAGCGTACGATTCAAGGAACAGACATAATACGCTACACGAATTGAACGATTATTTGTATCTATTGCCCACCAGGCAAAAGCTGGTACGAGTTCGGCTCACCGGGTGACCACGTGCATGGGTCCGCTCGCTTGGCTTCCTTGGCTTGTTGCCTGGCATACTTGTTCTTGTAGTAGGCTATCATGTCTTCCACCTAGTCCATATTCATACCGCGCAAACACGTCCTGCGACGCGTACGTCGTCGGCGTATTCGATAAGGTACGAGTCGACATGCGGCGCTTTGTCAGGATCGTATTTTTGAAACAATTGCAGTAGTCGTGAGCGTTGGTTGACTTTGTATTTGATCTAGGTTAGTACATGTAAGCCGTGGTGGGGGACACCGGCGACGAGGGTACTTGGAGGTCGTTCCAGATTTCGTCGTTCGTTTTGCCGCCGTAGGAGAGCAGGGTATCGACGGAATCGATTGCTGCCATGTCGTGTCTTTGCAAAAACACGATCACTTTTTCCCGAAATGTTGGCCTCCGTCGGCATCCATATTCCTTTTGCTGGTCGAGCACCTTCCAATACGTCATAAGACGGAAGAAAAGCTGTGGCGGTGTACCTCTTGATTTACTTCGTCCATGAACCAATCCTCGCCCGTATCGAGGCACTTGGCAGGGAAGGACATGGTGTTCCCGCTTTGCAGTGGCGCCTCATCGTCGCGGTCACTATTACGTGGTTTGTTTCTGGATTTAACGGGTTTTCGCTCGTACCGTTGGTTGGTGCTATCGCGCAGCGTCACCCTAGTGCGATGTTAGCGCTCGAGTATGGAAACATCACTGTACTTTTGAAGGACGTCCGAGATACTGGACTTCTTTGGCAAGCGAAAGCGATGCCCCGGGGCAGCTGCTACATCCTTCATTGAGCACGCATCGTGGGGACGAACGCCTTACTCTTAGAGCGTGGTGATCTGTACGTGAGAGGCTCTGGGCCGCAGATGCCTTCCATTTTGACGCCGCCGCACTTTTTGGTGCTTTTGTAGCGTAATTTTTCAGGTAAAAATGCGCTTAGAGTTGGTGTCGGCAGTGATAGACGCTTGCGAAAAGTAGTCCCGCGTTCGTTTTGACGGTAGGTCTCGTTATTGTTGTCGGCGGACGCCGGGCGCGCGGGGTGCACTGATGTCGGTTGATTTGGGTGGGCGGAAGACTCTTTAAAGTAGTATTGCCGGTAGCAGTCGACGAGCTCAGCCTCCAAACCCTCGTAATGTTTCAGCAGATCCGCCGCGGTGCCGATTTGCGATGGCTCGTACAGAGCCAAGATGTCCTCAAGCTCCATGCGCAGACGCTCGTACTCAGCTTCGGAAAGGCGGGGCGGTGACTGGTTTGACGACCGGCGGAAAACGGCCTTGAGCCCCGCAAAGTTCTTTTGCAGACCCATGAACTACACAGGGACAGATTCAGACTGGCTGCGCGATTAGAGGCGCGAAATTTCGAAACATAACGAAAGGCCGCAGGCGGGAAACTTTCCAAAGGAAGAAACGTCCTCGACTTTCAAGTTCCCTGCAGCTCCGCGTTGATACTTGAAGCTGCTTTCCGTGATCGACGCATTGTGGTGGACTGCCGGTGAGCAATGTTCATGAATGCTATGCCAATGAATGCTGGAGACTAATACTTTCACGATTTTAGCATGCAGTTGTGAGTGCGCAACGACACCACTGGTTGTATATTTGACCTGCACTTCCATGCAGAGGAACCTAACTACTCCCAGTTGCTGTGCACTAAAGAGCTCATGAAGCCGAGGCAAACCTCTTGTCGCGCTAATTCTTGCAAGTGTTTCCTTCCCCACTTACTGAACCGGCGTTGATGCTGACTCGTCATGAGCTACGGACTGCGTCGAAAGATCTTGATTGATAGTTAACGCAAGTAGTCCACCTAGCGACTTCGATCGATGCTGGCACTGATGAACCTTGCAATAAAACCATTACAAGTTCGCACTGTGAGGATGGACGCATTTCAGTCTGCGACGAACTATTGTAGACCTGTCGAAGACCGTGCCTAAAAGACGCCTGAAGCACGGTTCAAGGTCTGCATATATGTCCATTGGCATCGAACTATAATTGAAGCTTAGGAAAGATAAAATTTGTACTATTGAGTAGTCACTCGTGAGTTATGCCGAGGGTGCGAAGCGGGGGCTTTCGAAGTCCATGGCCATGATGTCTTCAGCGATCTCGCGGATCTGAACGAGCACTTTTTGGTGCTCTGGGTGCTCAGCGTATCCGGGTAGCATCTCACGAGATGTGAGGCGCACCACCAGCATGTGTGTAAAGCCCTTGGCACGGGCCACAGTGAAGTCCTGGCCGTACGCAAGATCCATGACTCCAGGAATCTTGTCCTTCATGGCCACGAGGCCGGCGCCGACAGTGGCAATCGCGTCGGCGCTGGCGTCAGCCTTCCACTTGAACAGGACGACGTGCTCCATGAGGCCAAAATGCAAAATGCACTTTTTATCGCTGCGGCCAATCAGAATGTGGCTTACAGGAAGTGCGTAAAACCACGCAAAACATCATGCTTGCCAGGACAATTTTGTTTAACGCTGCGTTAAATACCGTGTTTGATTTGATAAC
>JNBR01001494.1:0-46040 GCA_002081595.1 Achlya hypogyna | reverse complement strand
TACTTAAAACGACTTGACGCAACCTGACCCATCGTGGATCTCCCCGAAAGTACTAGTTCGTGCCAACGACACCCCTTACGAGCACTTGAGTATTTTACATTTCCATTTCAATAGATCTCAGTACTGTGGTGTGGCGAGTTGCGAACATGCTAAATAGCGACGGCACGACACTCACCACAAAGACAATAGTGATGCTCAATGCGCATAGAAATGAGTAATGCTCAAGTAAGATGGCAGCTTCATTGATCATGATAATTCACCCTGTTCGTCGACAGCCTCGAAGCTCAAAATATGTGGAGTCACACCCAAATATGCTATGGAGCCTCCATTGCATATTCAGATTCGTTCCAACGAACGAAATAAAACTATAAAGTCAAATAGCCTTGTGACTGCCGGAGCGACCCGAGGCAATTACGTCGGGAAACACGCTATGGCGCAGCTTTGTCGTCAGCTAGGACGTGGTCTTCATCTAGATGTTCGTCCCAGACTAGGGGTATGCTCGTAAATCGCATATGACGCCTGCAAAGCGTACCTGCTCGCTTGGTTTCAGGGCGTATCGCTGAACTAGGCTTAGCAATTGTTACCTTGATGACCTTGCCGTACAGCTCCGAATCTACCACACCGACGGACCTTGGCATGCGCTCATTGAGTTATACCATCCATGTTGTCCATCGCCTCTTTCGCATCCTCCTCCGAGACAAACTCGACGAAGCCATGTCCCTTGTTCTTGGCTACACAAGCGCGACAGAGTGAGGAAACGCGTTGCTCGGCGGGTGCTTGTACGTGTCTTCCCAGTATAGTCCATTGGCACCTGGGCATCCTTGATGGGACCGAAGGGCACGAATGCCGCGGTGAGCACTTCCTCTGACACGGCCTTGTCGAGGCCACCGACGTAGAGCACGCGCTTGTGGTTGGCCTTGGTCACGAAGCTCATTGCTGCCAAAATAAAACTACCTCCGGAAATAAATGCATCGATAAATCTTATTGGCTGCATTGCACAAATATTTGCAGGTCCTGTAATAGCGTATACGTATCAAGTATTCCACCACTCGAGTATTCATCCGTGACTGCGCAACATTAAATATTCTTACCAATACATATGCAATGCAATTTCACGAAGTGCTTACCGATAAAACGAGTGCCATGGCTGGCATATTGAGTCATCCAGCTATAGTTTTGGCCATTGTGATATTGTGATGCTCCCACAACATTGTTTGGTGGATGGGTCGCAGAAGAAATTGCAGGTGCCCATCATTCTTGAACGACCATCATTGCTAGTAATTGCTAGATTGTGCTGTTGGTAGTTGTCTGAGTGAACCTCTGGCTATGCATAGATGCAACTGCTTTTTCACACTTATTAATCTGCATTTGGATCCGATGAGCTTGGAGGGTAACGTAATTGCCATCACCGGCAAGCTGTCGCTTGGCACTCGTGCGACTGTCCAAGCGCTCGTCGAGGCTCATGGCGGCGCCTTTGCAACGGCGGTGAAGAAGGGCGTGACCCATCTAGTAACGAGCGAGCCCGACGCGGGAACATCGAAGCTCGTTGCGGCGCGAAAGCTTGGCGTCCGTGTTGTCGGAGAAGACTTTTTATCACATTTGACTGAAAACGAACCGCCGGCGAAGAGACCGAAGCACCAGGCGTCGCTGCTCGTGCCCTACGGTCCCACGTGCTTGACCGCCTTCGTCTTCCACATCGATGGCGCGCTCTCAACGCTCGCAAAAGACGACTGCGTTCGGTTCATTCGCGACCACGGTGGGGTGTATGCTGAGATAGCAGACTCGTCTGTGACCCACGTTATTTGTCAATCTACGACCCCCCGGTATCCACGCTACAAACTCGGGCTCACTCATAATATATAACTATGTAGCACCAATGCAAACCTGGGGCAGCCGACAGTCGTGACGGAAGATGCCATCCAGGCATTGATCGCGGCCCAGTATGAAACACTCTTTGGAGCTGACGAAGCCCCCTCGGGTCCGAGTCCCAAGCGCATCATGGTTGACGGGGAGGCCATCGAGGTCGAAGGTAACATTCCCTTTGAGATTTCTCAAGGATCCTTAACCTCTTTTAGGCGGCCATGGGATGTATGAGGTCCGTCTGCGGAACGGTATATATTACTGTACATGCATGGCGTGGAAAATGCAGCACCAAGCGGGTGCCATCCGGACGTGCAAACACCTTCGCGAGGTTCTCGGTGACGCCTTTGAGGCGTGGCGCACCAAGAGCAACATGCCTCCGGCTGGATTGACCACAAGAGTCGCCAAGCAAAGTGCCCCCAAACTACTCTTGGCTCACAAGTATGAGCCGGGTACGGACATTTCAGGGTGGCACATGAGTGAGAAGTTCGACGGCGTTCGGGGCTACTGGAACGGCTCCACGTTTTTGAGCCGCCTCGGAAATCCGTTTACAGCACCTTTGTATTTTACGAAAGATCTCCCCAAAGACGTCCACCTTGACGGTGAGCTATTCCTCGGACGCAAGCAGTTTGAAGCGACCATCAGTATTGTCAAGAACAGCCACCCCGAAAACAGCAAGAACTGGGCGCAGCTCAAGTTCATGGTATTTGATGTGCCGACAATGAAGGAGAAGCCATTCGAGGAGCGACTTGCGTACCTGAAGCAACGCTTTGCGAAATGTGAATACGTCACCGTCGTCGATCACAAGCTCTGCGCCTCTGAAGCTGCATTGAATGCTGAGCTAGCGCGAGTCGAAGCCCTCGGTGCCGAAGGCGTTATGCTGCGGCAGCCAGGCTCCATGTACGTGGGATCGAGGTCGACAACCCTCCTTAAAGTCAAGAGCTTCTCGGACGATGAGGCCAAGATCGTCGGGTACGAGGCTGGAACCGGCAAACACAAGGGGCGGACGGGTAGTTTGAAATGTATCAGCCGCTCTGGAAAATCGTTCAAGGTCGGGTCCGGCCTCTCTGACAAGCTTCGCGACAACCCTCCGGCCATTGGTACCCTCATCACGTACAGATACCAAGAGCTCACGGCTGCGGGCATTCCGCGGTTTCCGACGTATGTTGGCATCGCTATCGACAAGGTATGGACGGACGCTTGATGTGACGTTAGATATCTTCACCTTATAATATACCTGTTCTGTAACAAAAATTGCTGGATGACTATCGAGAAAACTACAGCGATACTAAATACAAAGTTCCTATTCACGGTGCTACCATTAAGGATCGATGTTCGTAAAAACAGTCTTCGAAAGATGAGCTGTCGCGCTTCATCGATGGGCACAACGTATTGCTGAACTTTCTCGTTTATCGTCAATTATTTGTGGATCCACGACAAAAACATTTGATTGCGACTCCCCAACTGTGGCACTAAATGTAAATTGCAATCGTGGTCTCAAAGTTCACGCCTATCCTTGACAAATTTATCGAAATGGTGCTTCGCGGCGTCCAGCACACCACTGTGGTCGCTTAGGCGTCGGCATCATCCGCGACTACTACGTGTATTTCGTGCACGCGACATATTTCATCTAAAAGCTGGCCAACCTACGGACGTCGCCACCACCCACCTGCTGGTGCTTGCCCCCAGAAGCGCATCCAGCATTCACGACGACGACGCGGGCGATGACGACGGAGAGCTCTCGCTGAGCGGCTCGTTAAGCGGCGGCAGCAGCGCCGTATTAGACTGTGACTAATTGATAGTCGAGATAGTGCGCAAAGTTGAGCCGGGGCGGCAGGACGTGCGTGGTCACAGCCCTGGTGGCCAAACGCCTTCTCCCAGTTTCTGCGACAGCTCAAACGCTCGCTCAAAATGCCCGACGTGGATGCGGTCCTCACGGCGTACAAGTACAACACGAGTGACTCGAAGTCGTCGAGCGCTGGGAGCTCCACCGAGAGGCGACAACACCCCGAGCCGCGCAGCCGCTGCACCTTAACAAAGTACACGTGCTCATTCACGCCAATGAGCGACAATAATTGTCGGCACCAACATTGGTGAGGTTGTGACCCTCATTGAGTTCTTCCCCGTGCACCAGCAACTACTGGTCGCCGCGGGCGAGGAGCTTGCGTCGCCAGTCGCGACTAGGTTCACCGACACCCTATTTGCCACAACCACCACGTCGACTTGGCCAATGTGGTGTGTGTTCCGTGGCAATAAGAGCCCAACGACGCCGCGCCCTTTTCATTAACTTCTTCGTGGTTGCATGTACACAAGTCAACCTCTTTATCGACACTCTTCATCGACTCCTATATGATAGTTGTGTTTGACAGACTGAGTTGCCGGCATTCACATACATAAGACAGTTCTCCCGACGAGCTTGAAGCCTTGCACGCGCACTGTATGATGCACTGTTTTGGCTGATGGATACACATTTTGCTTTCAAATCTTCTTTGACGGGACGAACGCTTGTCACAAACGAAATCGTTGCCTGGCGAAACAAGCAAAAGAACATCGAGAACACCGTGAGATAAATTCGAACTTGACATAGCCGTTTATGGACACCTGGTGATTCTGGAAAAGTTTGACGGGGCTGACATGGAGCTGCATGTTGCAGCTCCAAGTCCGAAAGAAGACATGGGGTGTTTTCTGGTGCGCCTAATGTTCACCGGCAGTTCTCCAATGTCCCCAAGCGATTGTGTCAGCATACAACGTATCGCTGTAACTTTCTTGCCGCCACAAGAAGGAAGTGGGGTTTGGGTTTGAGACCCCGTTCATTCAAACTCTCCTACTGTGCATTAGCTACGTTGTGGCGGGGTCTTGTATGTACTTGCAATCCGAACATGTTACGGTGACAGGGTCACCACAGAGACACCAGGGCCAATGCAGGAAGTGGTAGTCGCGGTGGTTTGCTACGCCGCCAAGCGCCAAGCGCAAGAGACAACCGCTGACGTTAAGCTCAACCATCGCCCGCCTGGTCCGCCCGGTGGTGTCTTCAGGGTCGTGACGTTGTTTTGTGGCATGGCAGTTATCATGGTAACAAGTCCAATGCAAACATGAACGGCGATGAACGGCGAGGTGTGTTTTAGAGTTTGCGTGGTGTGTGCGCCGCGTGGATGGTAGTGCGCAAAGGCCCCCAATGGAGTCGACACACAAGTGTCGAAAGTGTTTCGGTGTTTACAGAAAAACAGTTTGAATCACAAAAGCCGATGACCTCGAAATGCACGGAAGCTCAGGATAAATAAGCTACCCGGGTCAACTTCATGGGCGCACTTGTGACGAGTCGTCCAGATGAATGAATGGATGTGCACGAGCACCAGTGGTGCACTCTCCACGTGACGGAGAACAATGGGCATCCGTCAGAGTGCTTTCAATGTCGGTCGGTCGTTCGGTGTCGACCACGAGAGCGTTGACGACAGAGCTCTCCATGCCGACAGCGCTATTGTTGTCGGATCGTTGGTTTCGACGACGGTGCCAAGATGACCCCGCGCAACACGACAGAAAATTAGTCGTGGATTCCGCGCAGTCGCATGGTGTTGATGTGATGAATCTCGGTACAATGCCGCCTTGGGTACACGTGTACTCCCCCACACTCTCAATGATCTACGGAGTACATAAATCATTGAGCGTAGATTCTACGCTGCGTGTACAACGACGCACCATTTCCAGCCAAGGGATGCACGGACAGGAAAGAAAATGTTCGTGAAATAACAAATGGCACCCCGCGTGCAGGGCTTTGAAACGCCAGTCGGTGCCGAAGGCAGCGTCGCGCGACGTTCCGTTTGTCCGTTCCTCAAAGGCTGCCCCTTTCCTCAAGATCACCCTGGAGACGTCACGAGAGCCGGTGACTTATTCTACTAACGCCAATCGGAGCGCCGAGTCGGCATGTTGTGGCCAATCCGTGACCCGCAGGTGTATCCAGGTGAGTTGGCCTCTGCCGGCATGCAATCTCAACGTATCGTTGAGGACCATGCTGCCGTAGGTCATCTGTGGCAGATTTCATGAGGCTCCGTTCAATACAAACCCCAGCATGTCCGACAGGGTCGAATCCAGTCAAGATTCGTCGACCTCGTTGGCGTAGTTCGGTCTCACAATTGCATTGTCTCCGTCGCGCGCACCATGGTCAACAAGTTCTTCCTCCGCGGCCTCGGCTTCCTCAACGACGCATACGACCTTTCGGTGATCAACATCATCAACGTTATACTGGAGCACCAGTACACCAAGAACGTTTTTGACAGCAACATGAAGTCGAGTGTGTCGACGTCCGCCCTCATCGGTGCGGTGTTGGGGCAGCTTGTGTTTGGCGTTCTCGGTGACATTTACGGTCGCAAGAATTGCATGGTGGCCACGTGCGCGCTGCTGATCATTGGTGGCATCCTTTGCGCAGCTGCGTACGGTGGCTCGGACCTCGGTACGCTCTGGTTCTTGGTTGTTGCCCGCGGTGTGCTCGGGTTCGGTATCGGTGGCGAGTACCCACTCGCAGCATCGTCGTCGTCCGAAGACGCCACGTCACCTGCGGACCGCAACCGCCGCGTGGCGCTGACGTTTTCGTTTGCAGGGTGTCGGCTTCCTCATCGCGGGCCTCATGGGCCTCCTTATGGTGCACGTGCTCGACGACACGCCGCACGAGCTCGAGATCATGTGGCGTGTGCTCTTTGGCATCGGTGTGCTTCCTGCGCTCTTCCTCGTGTACTACCGCATCACGGCCGATGAGACGCACGTGTACAAGCACATGCTTGCGGAGGAGGTGCACATGAAGAAGGTTCGGTGGTCGTTCATCGTCAAGCACTACGGCAAGAGCTTGCTCGGCACGGCCGGCACGTGGTTCCTCTTTGACATTGTATTTTACGCACAGAATCTCTTTTCCGCCTCGATTTTGTCGGTCATCGGCGCCAACGCGACGCTGCAGACGATCGCGCTACAGAACGTGCTCATCTCGCTCGTGGCGTTGCCCGGCTACTATGTTGCGTGCTTTTTCATCAACAAGATGGGCCGCAAGACAATCCAGCTGCAGGGTCTTGCGTTCATGACGGTCATCTTTCTCGTGCTCGCGATTTGGTGGGACTCGATCAAGACCCACAGCGCGCTCTTTATCTCGTTCTCTTTGGTCTGACGCTCTTCTTCTCCAACTTTGGTCCCAACATGTCGACGTTCGTGATGCCCACCGAGATGTACCCGACGGCCATCAAGAGCTCGTGCCATGGCTTTTCGGCCGCCATGGGCAAGGCAGGTGCCGCCATTGGCTCGTATGGCTTTGCGCACTGGGTTAAGGCGCCGGGTTTTGGCTACGTCGGCACTTGGTACACGTTCGCGGGCATTTGCTTGCTCGCGCTCGTCCTCACGGTCTACTGCATGTTTGACAACAATGACGGCGACATGTCCACCATCGACAATGAATTCAAGGCCAAGCTCGCGCTCGAGACCGACGAAATACGCAAGTCGTTCGTCCAGGGCGAGGACGAGCATGATGTCGAGGCACCAGCGCCGTACGTCAAGGCATAAACCCTCATGTTAGCAAAATTGATTAGATGAATATAAATTACTGTGTGCTCATTTTTCTTATGGCTGGGTCGATGACGGGAGAACTGGGGTGTATTCCGCTATTGCGAAGGATAAGGCAATGGGATCGATGGTTTAAATGCCATGTTATGGTCGTTCGTTGGCTTGACGTCGGTTTTTGACCGTTGGCTTGGTGTTTAGTCATTGGCACCTGAGGGTCGTTAGTTTCATGCCATAGCATGGTCGTTGATAGAAGGTAAGTCGTATTGGTTACTGTGATTGAGAGGAATACGAAGGCTGGATAAATAAAGTCATGCTGACACACAACGTTGGCATTGCAAGACAGCAGGAGGATGGAAATCCCAGCAAACGCCCAGCCCATGCTGTAGGTGCCGTGAAGCTATCGTCGCTACAGCTTATGCCACCCCTAAAGTATTCGTTGGCGTACTCGAATACGTGGACGCGCTCGCGATCATGGAACAATGAAGATCAAACTGGCCCTAAAGTGGATCCGAATGACGAGGTTGCCTGGAGCTCGAGCAAGCTATGGGTTGTATTTATAGAGGCTTATTGTATCGCGGAGGCTACATTGAATGCCAAACCACCCACGTCGTTGAGAAAGCTTAAACTTGACCACGCAGTGCGGCTTGCAGCCCTCCAACGTTGGGCTATTTCCAAAATATGGCACTATTTAGAAGAAATATGCAGACGACGGATGAAAGCTACTCTTTCTGCCAAATGAAAATTGTCTTTGCGCTCTCTTCCTAGCCTCCAGACCATCCCGCCTCGTTGTTTTGCGCCGTTGGTCCCACCAAACCGACAGCACTTTCTAACACTATTTCGTTACTCTAATCGCCACTTCCACGAGATTCAGTAGCTATTTTAACCGTGGCATTCATCTCGAGTTGTAGAAGTAAAATTCTGTTGAAAGCCATGAAATCTAGGCCAGCTTGGACGTCACCATTTCACTCTTGGACACGAACCCAATGCGCTTATATGCTTTGTTTGAGGCGGCGTTTGTAGAATCGGCAAAAAGCATGACGCGTGGCGTGGGGCCATTAGTGGACTTCAGCAAATTGTGGCAAATCGCCGCAGTCAATGCCGAAGCGTATCCGTTGCAGCGGTCGGCCTCGGGTGTGTATACTGACATGATCCGGTAGAGCATCGAAGCACCTGAAGTCAGTGTCATTGCCGTGAAAATACCACAGTAATACTCGCGTACCATCAGGGGCCACGACAGGCGCTGAGTGACCAGCGCATGCCACGGCGCGGCCGCGCACCTTCCACAAATACAAAGATCCGCGCGTCAACTGCGATTCGATGCTCGTCTCGACCATAGCCGGTGTCGAGTCTTCTCCGACATCGATCAAAAACTGTGTCACAAAGTCGACGAGAAGCGCTTTGTCCTCTGCCGTTGCGGCCACCATGGTTCCAGAAACGGCACGACCACCGATGGCACTCGCTTCTTTAGGCAGCCCCGCTGCGTCGAGAGCATAAATGATCAAGTGGTGATGTGGCGTGACGGTGACAGTAGGACGCACAGACGTGTAGCCCTTAATAAACGCGGGCAAAGTCTCGTACGACCCGCGGGCCTCGGGAAGCACCTCAGCGACGTCTGTGGCCAGCTTGACGCCGAGGGCATTGGCGTCGTCGGGGGTGATCGATGGACACATAATAAGTCCACGCTGCGACACCAGCGCGCAAGCAGAAGCGCTGCCTTTGGCGTCCACAACGACCCAGAAGCGATTACCAGTCATTGGCGCCACTGTACCGATGAGTTGCATGCCCTCGAGGTCGGCAGTCATGAGAGGGGCGATCGTCGCAAGAAAGGTGGATGCGTCAGCTATTTCGTGAATCATTTGTGATGGCTACCGAGAATAATTGGAAATGGCAATTGCTCAACCAGTTGAACAGCAAGGTATAGGTGTAATACTGTACGACCTGGGACCAACATTGGTATGTAACGTGGGAACATGTATGCAGTTTGCGCAGCCACAACTCATTTCCTGTGGTGGCGGCGGTCCCGTGGGAATGACACTTGTGGACAAGGTGATTGCATGCATTTTGACATCCATTTCCGAGCCATGGGATCCTAGGTAAGGCAAGCTTTCCAACTTTTTTGTCGCTGGGGTCTGGTTACGTACCATAACAAGGGACGACTCTTTGTTTCACAAGATTCTTACGACGACTGCTGGGTAGTTAACTGTTGTCGAATGTGCGAGTTTTAACATTTAAACTCCGAGATTTATGGAGTAAACGAAGCAGCTTGCAGAGGGTTGTTATGCGTGTGGCGATTAGGATCCGCGTACTTTTCCACCATGGAACCGATGATTACAAAGCACAGAAATGCACGGGGTTCATATATTATTGTAGATGGCATGTACTAAGCCTACTGCTTGATCAGTTCGTTGCGGACGAAGTCGACACTGCCACGAGCACTTTGCAGCATTTTGACGCCGTCCTTGGTCAGCACGGTGCCGGCCTCATCCACAAATACGAGGGCCGGAATCTTACCAACGCCAAAGGTTTCAACGAGGGTAGCCTTGCGCTCGCGATCTTCGTACGGCAACGCAGGGAACGGCATTTCATCCCAGTAGCCCGTGAAGCCCTCAATCTCCTTGTCGCTCGAAACGAAGACAAGTTCGACGTCGTCGTGGAAATCTACGAGGTCCTCGTAAAAGGTGGCAAGTTCGGGCGTGAAAGCGCGGCATGGTGGGCACCAATGGGCAGAGAAATAGATGCCGACAACCTTCTTGCCGTTGAGAGCGTCGTCCGTGGGCGCAAGGCCGGCCTTGGTCTGGATCTGGTTGCCAAGAAGAGTGGTGTAGGCCGACATGGTATTGGAAGGGCGGATTGAAAATGGAGGGAAACAATAACAGCCTTTCTTTCATGAACGTACGAGAATGTACAGGATTGTACGCTCTGAATGGACGTACGTAAAACTGATAGAGAGCTGAAATCGGAGCCATGTTGAGAGGCGCCCGAAGACTTTAAGGGAGAGAGGGCACGCTGGCTGACTATGCAATGAATTCGGGATGGGAACTAAAAATGATAAACCGGGTGTTAAATTGCACTGTGAAGCAGAATAGCATGGCTGACGCACCCTCAAACAACATCACAACTCACCAATCTATATTATTAATTTATTGATCTTAATATCTACTGTAGTCATGCATGTTTTGCCCAAGGGTACTACCAGATACCGAAATGCCTCAGCTCGTGCAGTTAGCCTTCCGACGACGTGAATGTAGTTTATCGGCGACTGTAGGTGGTTCGAAGTGATACATTGACCAGATTCCCCTCGGCTGGCTAATCGACGTTGCTCCTTACGCCCGCTGCAAAAGGCGGATCGGAGGTGGCCTTGTTAGCTTCACAGTAGCATCTACAGTGATAAAGACGTGGTAAAAAGCTACCGAAGCCCCACGCTTCATCCACACGATTAATATGCAGGGCTGTACAAACATGTCGGCGTGGGCGATATACTTGGTACATACACTGCAGGACAAAAACATACGCACACCTAGACTTTTTTGAGTAGACCACCTTCCGCACTCATGCTTTTAATGCTAACGTGAGAGCATCCCCACCCGAACGACCAAATTTTTTAGGCCAATTTACATTTGGTGCGGAATAGCAGACTAAAATTTGGCTTTTCATGATGCAAACCCCACCCGAGGTGAACCATTGGTTTCGACGACTATTTTATCCAACCAATAAAAAGCATTTCAATGTATCCTGTCAACACGAGCAACGGTACCGCGCAGCAACCAAGCATCGGCCGCGCCGCGGGCCAGACAAACTGGACTGCGATAGAGAGCGAGGCGCTCATGGAGGCCGTAGTCATCGTCTCAACGGACCCCGCGGTCGGGACTGACCAATCGGGTGCCGTGTACTGGGAAAAAGTACACCACCACTACAAGACGAAGATTCCCTCCTCGACTCGGTCGGTCACGGCTCTTCAGGCGCGTTGGGACAACCCACTTCAAAAGCACATCAACAAGTCTGTCGGCATTCTCAGCTCTGTGTTGCGCGAGTACCACAGCGGCTGGCAACTTCAAGATTACATGCTCCACGCGAAAACCAAGTTCCAAGAGACCAACAAGGGCAAGCCATTCAAGTTCGAGAGCCTTTACTTAATCGTCAAGAACCTGCCCAAGTACTCAATTGACATCCACACGGTGGATTCCAAGGTGAAGACAGCTCTCGGCCTCGATGCCGACACGGGTGACAACGGCAACATTTCTCTCGACACGGCGCCTCGGCCCACCGTCGGCAAGAAGAAGGCCAAAGGCATCAAGATGGAGCGCGACTACTCCGACGCCAAGCGGCCGAAGCTGATAGCCGCAAGCGAGAGTTTGCACCGTATCTCGGAGGCGGACGAAGCGAAGTACAAGCTCTTGAAGGACGCGATGATGGTGTCGTTCTTTAGCTCGTGCCCCGACGGTCCTCAGAAGACGAAGTTCTTTGCATTGATGGCCGAGAAGTTTATTCGAGAAATTGACTCGAACCAAGGCGAGCTTCAAATCATGACGAAACCGGAAATTAGTGACGAGGTTGAGTCCCTCGCGAACAACACACAATCCGACGCGCAATCGACACCTGAATTGGACAACGTGGCCATTGTGTAGACATAGTACAAATGTAGGTGTGAAACTAAAGGCGCACTGTATACATTTCACGATGCAATTAATGAAGCACATACTTTGTTGTGTTGGCTGCTTTTAAGACCAACAGGCTGTGGTCGTTGCTGCATTGTCTGTCACATCGTCGACATTCTCTTTTTCAAGGGCCACTGCTCTCTTTGCAAAATATCCGAAAAAAGCACGCACGCAAAGAGCCTGTGCAGCACGGCCGACTCTTCCGCGGCAACACGTCGACGCCGACCCAGAACAACGCGCCACTCGAGTCGCAATACTTTTGGACGTGGAGCGCAGTGTGTAGCGGACGAGGTGCTTTGTTACGTCGCGCTGGAGCCATTGGCATTAGATCTGCAGGACGAGCTCAGGCCGAGCTCATGTTAGACATGGACGGACGTCGTGCACGAGATCTATGTCGCTCAAGTTGCGGCGCAGGGCAAAGACGTAGCCCTTGTAGGAGCATTCCAGCGAGACCCCACTGAACTAGGATGCTGATAGAGAAGTTTGATGAAGTTGAGAAAGCACTGAAAAATAGAATGCATTTATTCATCACCACCCTCGGTGTACAAACGCCACAAGTGAATCGTAAGGTCTTGTTGCAGCTTGATGTGCAGTGTCTTGCTCTTCATGCCAGCAATTAGGGCTTTGCGCTGCGCCGTTGACTGGTCCGCAGGCCGCGACACAAGCGTAAACGGGTGCCGAGGAGTGTAATCGCCAGTACCGATATACGAACCATCGATGTTGTTTGCACGCTGGTGATCCAGTATGAGATTGTGTAAGATGACACACGCCTTGATCACTCGGGTCATGTCCCAACGATCCCAGAGGCGGCAAGGGCTAGTGAGTATATGGAAACGAGCTTGCAAGATGCCGAATGCGCGCTCAATATCTTTGCGCTTTGCCTCTTGGCACCGAGCAAAGTGCTTCTCCATACGCGTCTTGGGCATGCTGATGGACTTGACCAAACACTGGTACTCCGGGTAAATGCCGTCGGTAAGCCAGTAGGCATGTGAGTAGGAGTTTCCGTTGATTTCGTACAAGACTTGCGGCGAGGTCCCGCGGACAGCGGCATCGAACAATGGCGACCGGTCTAAAATGTTAATGTCGTTCAGAGTCCCCGGGGCGCCAAAGTTGAAGTGCCAAAAACGCCCATCGTGGTCGGCGATGGCTTCCAAGACGACCGTGGGGGTCCCTTCCTTGCCCTGGTAGAGGCCTTTCCATCCGCTTGGGCAATTCTTCCACTGCCAGTGCATACAGTCTAACGACCCAATCAGTCTTTTGTTGAAAGTAGGGGTCATGAGCAACGACACGATCTAAAATTTCGTCGAACAGTGAACGTGGTAGTCGGAAGAGTCGCTTGAATGCGGCCTCGTCGTATACAGGCGTTGGCCCCCAGAAGTCGCTGTCGAGGAGGCTGGCGTAGTGCGACCGCCGGCGATCGACGTTGGCGGCGCGCCCTGGCCGTGATCCGCCGCGTTTTGGGCCGTCCGATTCGTTGTGGTCGTCGAGCTGCATCCACAACGAAATGGCCTGGGCAGTATCGTCGTCGAAAAAACTCAGGTTCATGAGACGTCTCTCGAATTGTCGAATGCTGGAATTTCGGTTTTGCCCGACCAAACAGGCGACTATTATTGGCAGGCAGTTTGGCCGTTCGGCCAATATTTGGCCCGTGCACAAAAATAGCTTTTCTCGGGTGGGGATGACAACAAAGCCAAATTTCCTCCACCCTCGACTAAAATTTGGGTTTGGCCGCTCGGGTGGGGATGCTCTAAAGCGCCAATCAATGGTTTTTGAGAAATCGAAGTACAGCAAAAACACAATAACTCGAACAGGAAACCTCGAATGACAAATCTGAAAAGCAATCCGATAGCACACCGAGGTGCTCTGCATGATAAGCGCAATGCTAATGCAATAAATCAATATAATTTCTACTAGATGTTGAAAGTTATGCAAATGTGGTTTGAGCCAATTAATGGTTTTCCCAAATGACTTAATTTTTGTCTTGAAAATCTTCGAAAAAAACGAAGATTTTTGCTTCGACACAGAGATGCATTTATGCAGGTACTTATTTTTTATGCACAGGTATAGTCTTCCAGTATTTTACAGCATCAAGTCCTCAGCGGGGATGCTCATGAGGTCCGAGAACGTGCAGGACGGCACCGATGCAATGCTTGTAGGTGTCCGAATCTTGGCGATTGCTGCCTTCGTGGTGGTCTTTGGCTTCTTGGTGGTCATTGGCTTCTTGACCGACTTTACCTTCTTTTTCTTCTCCTCGTTGACTTCACGCAGCCGCGAAAGGAGCAGGAGCTCGCCCGTGACTCGGACGCGATTCTTGGGGGCGCGCTTCGGGGGCTCGTACGGTGTAGTCAAAATAGCGTTGCAGATCTGCTCGGGCTCCGCGAGCCAGCGTGGGACTTCGTACATGGCTGGAAGGCCGCCCGTTGTGTAGCGTTCAAGACGCTTGAGCATTTTGCAAAGTGAAACCGGCCAAACACCAGCCGTTTCAAAACCACGCTTAAAGTTTTCACCGGAAAGATGCGACTTCCTAGCTTCTGACGCTATATCAATGGCCGCTGATCGGGATACTGTCGTTGCATCATCTACAATTTACTTTTGAATCAAATTTGAAGCCACGCGAAGGACCCTTCTGAATGAGATATTTTGTTATCCCGCGCTGCACAGCCCGTTTGAACGGAGATAACAACGGAGAGAACACTGCAATGTCTAAGGGCTGAACCAAATGAGTGGCATTGGCCGGCAGCAAGAACAAAAGTATCTAGAGCATAATATAGCGAATTGTCGGGGCAGTCGGCGCAACTTACCTTGAGCGACGATGCCATCTCAACCGCACCCTTCGAGACATGGCTAGAACAGCCGTTCATCACAAGTAGGATAGGCCGCTGAATATCTTTGGGCACCATGTTCGAGAATGCCGAGAGCCACGCCATGAAAAGCGGTTCGGTCATGTACCCCTTGTTTGACGCTGTCACCATGCTGCCGACGACGGCAATTGCGTCCGATAAGTCCTCATCGAGCATGTCGCCAGGAAAGACGAAAAGCGGCGCCAGCACCACGCTGTCCGCACTACCACAGGCGACGAGCGAGAGATGGTAGTTGGCGGTGATCACCTTGGTCCACACTGACTTTGAGCCACGCAGCGCTATGACCTTCGAGGTCCGCATGGTGGCCAAGGTGCATGCAGTCTCATTGACGTTGAAAATTCTGTCGGGCGTGAGCGAGTATTTGGCGACGGTCATGAGCAAGTTGGTGCGAAAGTGGATTATATTGGCCTCAGTGACTGAATTGCGCGAGCGGTTAATGGGTTGGGCCGTGCGGTCGGTCAAAAGGGGGTGGCGGTGGAGAAACCGTTGGAGCCAGTAGCGGGTCAGCGTGCGGTCGTGGACACGGGTCCCGATTTGGTTTCCCTTGATCAAGATGTCGAAGGGCAAGCATGGGTGCCAAGTGGACTGTCGCGCAGCAACCCACGCCTCGAGATCATCCTCGAGAGGCTGCCGAGCGCTGGCTTGGGATCGGGGCGTTGCACGTTCACGCCAGCACGAGCCATGCGCACACGTCGGACGACCGTGGTGACAGGAACGCAGTGCTTCGCAGCCGCCGCGACGCACGTCGCACAGGTTTCTAGAACCATTTGGATGGCAGAGTTGAGGTCGGTGTTGGTGTACAACTTGTACTTGAGGCCGGGCCGCCGCCCGTCGGCGTCCAGTTCCACGAAGTGAAGGCCGCCTACGTGATGTTGTCGCAGCCTGTGAGCCTGCTCTGGCTCCCGCCAGACGCGGTCGACATACAACAGCGCGTCTGCATTGTGGGCCACTCTGGGGCCGCAGGACATCGCGGCGTCCAAGCGACCACCTCCGCGATCTCCAAGTTTATCTTCTGGGACACGCTTGACCACGATGTTGCAGTCTTCGTGCGCACGTGCCTGCACTGCCTTTGTGTCGACGGTGCTATGGCGCCGCGCCCGTGGGGGCCAGCGCTGCACTCGAACAAGCCGAACGAGATTTTACATTTCGACTACCTCACCATGCCCAAGAGCGACTCGGGCGCGCGCTACGTCCTCGTCCTGAAGGACGACATGAGTGGCTTCTTGCGTCTCATCCCGTGCGATGCAGCAACGGCCAGCGCTACGGCGAGCGCGCTTCTCGACTGGTTTTCCCTCTTCGGTATTGTCCCGACGTGGGCCAGTGACTGCGGTGCTCACTTCAAAAACTCGATTATTGGTGAGTTACAACGTGCGCTCGGCACCCACTATCCCTTTGTCACGCCGTACTGCCCCTGGGCGAACGGTACGGTGGAAGTCGTGAACCGTCAAGCGCTTCATGTCCTGCGCGCGCTTCGAAGTGAGCTCAAGCTGCCGGTGGCGCGGTGGCCGGAGCTCGTGCCGCTTGTGCAGTCGTCGCTCAACCACATGCCGTTCGATCGCCTTGGCTGTCGCTCGCCAAGCTCGGTCTTCACCTCAGTCTTCACCTCGTTGCCGAGCACGCCGCCGCTCGCGAACGTCCTTACGCCCTGCGTCATTGTTCACGAGCCGCTCGAAACGATCCGGGCCTTACAGGCTGAGGCCAGGGCGCCGCTGCAGTCGGCGCTCGAAGAGATGCACAAGGATGTGGCGGCCACGGCTGAGAATCGGCACGCGGCGTTAGGCAAAATCGTGCTCGCCAAGTTTGCCGTCGGCGACTTTGTCCTAGTCGCTTCGGTCGTTAAGTTCCCGAACAAGTTGGCGCTACGCTGGCGCAGGCCGTACCGTGTCGTGGACGTCAAGTCGGACTACCTTCTTGAAGCGCAGCAGCTCGTTGCCTCGTTCGCGACGTCGGTGCACCATGCTTCACGCGTGAAGGTGTACCACGAAGGTGACCGTGACGACACGGAAGACCTTGTCGGCCAGATCGCCTTCGGCGACGACGGCTTTTACATTGAGGCCAACATGGACTGCCGCGAGACAAACGGTACCTGGGAAGTGAAGGTCAAGTGGCACGGCCTGGACGACGAGAAGTCGTCGTGGGATCCCGCGCTGGCCATCTACGAAGACGCACCGGTCGTACTTCGCCGCTGGACCCGCTCGCGCGCCGCGCCCGCTGCCGCCCGAGGCATGGTGCCTGCCCCTGAGGCCGCACTCGGGCACGCTCTTTAGGAGGGCGGTGTTCCGGCACGGAAGCCAGCACAACTCTCGAATTGTTCGGTGTGCTGGTCGCTTGAAGTCCGGTTGCTGATCCCCTCTGTATCTGGACGTGAAGGGAATATTGTCTGTTGGACACCCGTGTACGGGTCGTTATATAGTCTAGTCTAGTGATAGTCACTAGCAATTGCATTGTGTGGTCCTGGCAGTTTCTGGTTACCCCAGTCCTCTTGGAGCCTCTGGATAATAAACTCACTTTCACATTTGATCTGTCTCGAGCAAGACAGTCGGCCAAGGCAGGCCGGGGTACAGAACAAGGGTAAACAAATTTCTTCTGATTATGTGTATACTGTGTTGTAGTATCTACAGCCTTTTGTACATCCTAACTTTAGCTTTTAGTTTATCTTACAGCAAGACAATTGATTCATCCAAACCTCCTCCGTGACGCTTATTTTTTACAAAGCTGTCTGTTAAACCTCTTGTTTGGCCATCACAATCGCTGGATTTAAACCCGATCGGAAACGTGTGGGCTCTCATGGCGCGCTTGTTGTACAGCAACGGCCGTCATAATACAAACTACTAATGTAAAGGATATCCTATATAATAGATCCGTAATATAGGATTTTGTATTCGTTGATGACTGTGCGTATATTTTGTCACTGCTAATTTTCAGACTTTTGTATGGGAGCACCATTAAGGGGCATGAAATCGACAATAACAACGAGTACATTCGATAGAGCATGGAAAATGACACATCATTTCTAACTAGCATTAAAGTATGAGTGCGGAAGATCGTCTACTCGAAAAAGTCTAGGTGTGCGTATGTTTTTGTCCTGCAGTGTAGCAAAACCCCTACAGGTTGTTTGCCTATAGATCTCAAACACAGATACACTGTCATAAATAAAAAGCCAATCCAGATCCAGATCAGTTACACCGCTATGATATGGTGCTTTTTTAGAATGATCCACTTTCGCCCGGCATTGGAAAATACAGTCATCTACAAAGTTGGTGACAGATATAACATACTTCATTGTGTTGGACGAAATAGAGTGCAGATTATCATAAGATGCGCATGCCTTTTGTCATTAAATTTTAGTCACGCGTCGCGCTGTTGCCATTCTCCACAACTTCGTCGTAGACAACGGTGCGGTCACTAAACATCGTTTCAAGGCGCTTCTTGAGCTTCAAGATCGTTATTTTTTTGTGTCAGCGCGTGCGCGTTTGCGGTACAACTCTGTACCTAATTGCTATCACGATTCAATTTAAGTGACCGCCGAAAATCGAATATAGAAAACTGTGTTACTTAAGCTACACCAATAGAAGCGCCTCGATTTCATCTTTCTATCCCAATAGATGATATTCAATCTCTCAGGGCCGCACAATCTGTTTTTTTGAACTCGCCGTCTAAATGAAAATCATAGCGACGCAACCGTATATGGAATTAGTTCACACAAGTTAAGCAGAATTACAAAATCAAGCTTGAATTAATATATTTTGACTCGAATCCGAAAGAGTGCCCTGTCAAATGAATTATCATATTCCAGTCAGGAGGAACTGGACTGCATTTCCATAATGCATGAAAGACCTCACTCCGGCACATCAGCAAGTCGTGCTGCCGAGCCTCCGCAATCTAGCCGGGACCAACCATTGGCGTCTTCCACATGGCATTTTCAAGGCCGTCGCCGCCCGCCATAGCTACAATCTGCGTAAGACGAGCCGGCTGTGGCACACGCACAAGGCCGCTATCGATGAACCGGCGTTGCACAGCCGGCTCGGCTCCAAGCACAAGGGCCACAGCGGCCGCAAGACGATGGAGATCGACTAGATCATAGCGGCGGTCCCGGCCATCGACTGGATCGCCATACGCGCCACGACCGCCTAGACTGGCTTGACGCTCACGAGCGTTTGGCGCATGATCTAGATAGCCTTGCTCGTTCACCGGAGCACGCATCTCAAACTGGTCTTGACGGCCGCATCGCGCGCGGCTCGTCGTTAGTACGGTGTCGACCTAATTGTTCACGACGAAGACACCGACGTGCTACGGTTTTGTCGGAATGCACGACGGTGTCTTTGTCGACCAAAAATGGTTCCATATCGATTTTGTGCGCTGGCGCTACATCCGCCTGCCCAAAGGACCCGTGCCACAGGCGACGACGAGGCAAAAAATCCTCAATATTTTAGTTGCGTTCATGCCGGCGATAGCACGGTCTTGTCGTGATATCAACAGATATATGTTTTTGGACGGGAAACTGGCCATTTGGCCCTTTGTCGTGCAAAAGTTCGCGCAGCGCGCGTCGCATCTGTCGTTGAGCTGACCACGGTGGGCCACGCCGCTTACTCCAATAAGCTCCTTTAAAAGCTGGTGCCCGCTCTCTTCCTCAAGTGGCCTCGCGACTTGCGCAACATATGGGCGCAACAAGACAACGTCGGCTGTCATATTAAGGCTGGCTTGCTTCGGCGCGGCCAATGTCTCGTGGTGACCATGGTGTGCCAACCTCTAAGCAGTCCTGATTAAAATATTTTAGATACTTCATTCCATTCAGGAGTTCCAGCAAAAAGCCGGTGTAAGTCTGTACCTGATTTGCTTCGGGTTGTGCAGCATTCATTTGCAAATAGTCCCAAGCAAAACCTCGAAAACGTCTTCTATACTTTGTTTCGTTGAATGGAAGCATCCATGTTAATTGGTGGTCTTACTAGGTACTCTTTGCCCAGATCACAAAAGACAAAGCTGAAAAAGCTTCCAGACGCCCTGTGCGCACTTCAGCATTGCTCGTTGGAAGCGTGGCACAGCTACAGAGGCGTTGGAGGCTTTGAATACTACAGTCTGATTTTCGATAAATACTCAATCAAGAGTGTCCTTTTATCCAATCATATTGGCGTTGAGGATCGTCCGATCAGAAGGCTTGATATCTCGACGACATAACCTCAGGAGTGTACAAATACCAAATACGGCACACCTACGCTAGTTCCGTGCTCATGCACAACTTTTAATGCCATGCACCGCAAATCCCGTAGCAAATCACCTCAATCTTGCTACCGCCAGTGCGGAAGGAAATGCGCATAATACTGTGTGTCAAACCAGAATGCCAAACTTCTCCTAGTTGTCGAGATATCTTAAATGCTATGCAAATGATACTTGTAATATGGGACAGAGTAGTGGTTGCTAATTGCCACGTGACGATTTTCGTACTGATAATACTGGTTGTCATCACTGCGCAACGAAATAAATCGGATGTGAACGTTCGTAAGGTTGATGACCACTGAAAAACGTCGTACTTTTCACGCCGGTAGACAGTGGAGGCGGCAGCCTACAGGCTTTTCATACGTCCAAAAGAATTTCGACAAAATTCGGTACAACTTTGTAGCTGGAAATGTTGCGATTGGTATCCAACTTCTTGACAGGGAGCAAACATATTTGCCGAGCCGTCAAGCCGCTGCATGTAAGGTGCAACCGCATGGATGTTGAGCTCCAGTCCTACAGGAAGCCAGTGGCTCATTTTTACAAGCGGCAGTCGCATCGTCGGTAGCAGTGACGGACGTGAGTGCAGGAAAGTTTTCGAGTAGGCGATGCAATAGAATAATGAGAGTGTCGATTAGCCTCGAAATCAGCTTGACACTTCTCGTTGTGCTCGAACTCCTCGTCGGTGCTCGGCACGATCTGATTTCTCACTGACGACACTAGGCGACTACAACATTCCTATTGTGCGTTGTATACTGTGGAAGCACATCCAATATTTCGCAGCATTGTCATTGTCGAAAGATCGAGTCTTCTTCGAAGGTGGGCAGTGGGATTCGTTTACTGCTACATCTGTCGCTGAATCCTCGACCTATTTTCATGAAGTCTAATAAACCTCTAGATGAACCCGCCTTCTTTGATGCCAAGTCCTTTCCGTCGAAAGATGATTACGACGCGGCTGCGTGGTTCAACATTGTAAAGACCCTGCAACTCAATTTGTCCCTTGCACATGTTTGTCGCCACAGGCGTGGCCTCGTACCACTTCCACACCATTTGGGTTCCTTCGCGTTTCGTATGCACCATCATTTGATCTAGTCACACGTTTGCTTACAATGAAGTGCCAAAATATCACCGCCGGGAAAAGCCGAATCTCGTGCTCTAATTGGCCCATTTAGGCAGGCTTTGACATCATACTTGTAATATATTGGAACAATCCATGTACATATGACATTGTAGAGGGCATTCGAAACGTGGAAAACGCGTGGGTGCAGTATAGACTACGACGGCCAAGTTCGCCAACAGTTGGACTATTCGATAACCTTAAATTTCGTATTCAGGACTAATTTATGCCGTCATTATATTATGGTCGCCTCGACGTGTCGCAAAGAAGGGCGACCGAAAGCACGCGATTTTGATTAGTAGAAAAAAAAATGTTCGATGAATTGCATCCAATCAAAAGATGAACGCATTCCATTTACGTTGTACTGTGCTTTCTTGGGCATTTGCGAGCAGATTATCAACCGGATAATATCCGGATGGTACCTGTATTGAGGTGTTCCCTGAGATCCTGATGTCCATAACCTGTGGACAGAAACGTCCACAAGAATACGCTGTTTAGAATGGTCTACAAGAGCATTCCCACCAGTGCGACTATATCCATTACCAAACCAAATTATAGTCGCGTGAATGGTTTTTGCCCTCCCACCAATGCGACCAAAACACCAAATTTTGGTTTGGTGGCCCCGAAAAACTATCCTGATCACCAAATTTGGTAGCGCGAATAGTTTTGGATAGTTCTGGAGGGTCGAGGGGCGCGCCTGGTCTGAGTATTGACATACTGTAGTAGAACCTATATATTTTTTCTGCAACCGACGCCGCCAGGTCACGTCACGGACAGAATGAACGACACGGAGACCCCGAACAAAACGTCGCGCGGTAAAAGCTACAAGCTCACGGAAGACGTAGCTCTGTGCTCTGCCTGGGTCACGGTCAGCAACAACCCAATTATTGGTGTCTACCAAGACGACGGTACCTTCTACACCAAGGTCAAGGCTTAGTTCGACAGCATTCTGCGCCGCGACGGCACGTGGGTGTGCGAGCGCCCTGCTCTGCATGCCCGCTTCAGTAAAATCTCGCATGAGGTATCCAAGTACGTCGGACACCGCGCGACTGTCGAGCGAGTCAACAGGAGCGGCACGACCGACCACGACCGCCAGGTCGAGGCACTAGGCCTGTACTTGTCGACGGAGGGCAAACCGTTTAACCGCATGGCATGCTACAGTATTCTCAAGGACAGCCCGAAATGGGGCTTGTAGCGCGACCCATCCAGCGCCAAGTGCGCCCCGATCAAACGTCCTCGAACAATAACAACGCCTCCCCCGTCCGCGCTCGACACAACCACGGAACGCACCGAAATTGTCGACAATGCCGTGTCTTGCATGAAGCAAAACGCCGACCCTGAGAATTATACTCCATCTACCGGAACCATGGGCCAGAATTGTGCTAAGGCCGATGTGCGGAAAAGCAAATTACTCACCCGCAAGGTGGCCACCTGCGAAACTATGGCCAACGCCACGGAGGCGCGGCTCGAAATCGACCGCGAAAAGATAGCATTGACGAGGGTTAAGCAACAGTCGGATGCTCACGATTTGGCCATTTTTACAACTCGCCCAGACCCCGATGACACGGACCTCATTTGGTATTTGAAACATCAACGTAAGCTTATTCGAGCTCGACTTCAGGCTACCCGGCCAACAGAACTGGACGGCGAGACTGTTGAACTGTAAAGAATGAACTACTACACGATGCTCTGTAAAATAACAGTTGTATATTAGTTGTTGAGATGGCATTTTCAACGATTATACATGATGATGATGGACTAAATCGTCTTGGAGTTGCTTGTAGAGCACTGGGTTACGCAGAGCCGCCAATGGTGCGGCTAAATTCGCCGAATCTGGACGACGACAGGGTGGTTCACTGGCATGTATGGCATTTGCTCGTACAACTCGTCGGCGCGACAAAATCCGGTTGACTCCGCTTCAATGCCCAAGTTGACCAGAAGGATGCAGGCTTTCATGATTGCCTCCATCAAGGCCGGGTCTTGCGGCAAGCATGGTGAGCTCGTGATTTGGTATTGAATTTGCAGGTTGGCAAATGCGCGCTTGAAGTCCTTGCGTGTTCCTTCTTGTTGTGACGCGAACCAGCTGAGTTGCTCACTGCTGTCAGTTCGTGTGGGCTTTACGAAGCATGTCCAGTTGTGGTATATGCCGTCCACCAAGAAACAGGGTTGACTGTATTCGCGGCCTAATCCGAATTTAGTATTTCTTTCGACGCCGCCATGAGCGACGCTGGTCTACCGTTGATAGTGAATGGTACTGAAGGAATATGGCCATGGAAAAACAGATCGAGGACAGGACTTTGATCAAGGGTATTCAAGTTCAGCGAGCCAGGACTGCCGAAATGACTGTGCCAAATCCATTGCCTGTGGTCGGCCCAAGCTTCCAAAACTATCGTTGACTTCTTCTCTTTGCCCCTGTACTGGCCCGCATACACCATAGGGCAGTTCTACCACGGCCAATGCATACAATCCAATGACCCGAGCATTCCTAGTTTGCGACCCACACGTGAGATCGCAAATCCACAGAACCGATAAATACCAGGAAATCCCAGTTTTTCATTTATTCGGAGCAACGCGGCGATGTCGGAGGGAGTGGGCTTGGGTAAATACTCCTGACCAAAGGCTGCAATCACGGCGTCGCAAAAGTGTTTTCGTGCTTCCAAAATAGTGCTGTCGCTCATTTCAAATTTGTCGTCGAGCATTCTCTTGACGCCCTGTAGGAGAGGGATCGATGGGCAGCGATAATTTTGACCAACGAGTGTATCCCTGTACAGTCGTATGAATTTTAACTCGTGTTGAGTTAGGTGTACCTTGCTAGGTGTCCAGCGCAATTCGATCGTTGCGCAAAGTATCCAGGATCTGCGGCTAGCACTCCGTGGACAACACGCTCAAAAACTGACTTGGGCATACGAAATCGTGTGCGAAATACGTCGCAACTGTACACGGGATCGTCTCCCCAGTATTGGCGAAACAAGAGATCGTGGCCAAGCATAGTCGCGCAGAGTAGTACGCGATTACGGTAGGGCAAGTGTAAATATGCAGGTCCCGTGCATCGAGGCGCTCTCGAGATCGTGAACGCGATGGACAAGGAGATTGTCCAATCGAAGTAGGCCATCCTCAAGTCTGCGAAACTGCAAGTCACGCTCCACGTGCTCACGGTGCTGGATTCACTGAAGCTACCCGCAACACTTACTCGCGTGGCAGTTCTCGGCTAGGCTGGAGGCGCAACGCTGGCGTTTGTGGCGCTGCCTTTTTTGCATTAAATACTCATTGAGGCCTCTACCATCTCTAAGAAGAGCTGCCCTAACTCTTTGTAGACCTCGCGGCCGCAACCGCTCGCTACTTTAAGGCGTCATGTTGCGTTTTTTGTTGTTGCGATAGCGCTCATGCTCGAGGCTAGTGCGGACACTAAGACACTACCTTGCGATGGCCAGCAGCGCACTGATGGACATGGTAAGTACCGTACACGACGGTATTACCGTGTCCGGTCGCTGCTTGTGCTTAATGTCCGTAGGCTTACACCGCCGCAGTGCGCGAGGCCATGTCCCATGTGATGCTCCTCGTGTAGTTACTGCCGCTCGAGTTTCATTGCGAAACATGGAGCGCGACTTTTTTTCGTCCGCACAAAATTGTTCTCCATGTACAGTGGCTTTAACGACGTTCGAGTCGCCGCCGGCTTCGCAGGACTCTATGACCGAGCGTCAAGTAGAGGCTTAGTACGAGAACTATCTCACGTCAAGGTGTCGAAGACTGAACGGATGGCGACTGCGAAGAAGATGGGCGGCGTTGGGGCGGGCGACTTGAGCATCCATTATTCAACATCTTGGTTTGGTGTGCGGTGTGTGGGTGTGGGCAAATTTCCTACTATCGCAATAGTAGTTAGATCGGTTTTGTGTATCCCGACATCACGTGCTATGTCCGAGTATAACTTCTCTGGTCCTGGGAATACACTGACCTCGTTACACGAAGCACGATATCAAACTGTTGGCGACACACACAAATCGTCGACAACGACATATACGACCTTGCATAAAGTTTCGAGAGCGTGCGCGTTACGCCACTGTCAATGCACGCGCTTCGTAATTGACTCCCCCTATTTCCAAATAACTGTGCCCTTCACATTTCTACGGATCTTAATTCTTTTGAACTTAAGTTTGGGGTATCAATTTAAGAGGAATGGCTGCATGTGCCTTGTTCAATGGAAAAAAGTGACGTTCAAGCTTTCGTCGTACACAACATTTTGATGGCGTCGGCCTTTGTCGTAGACCTTGATGCGGCTAATAATCTCGGCGTCCATTTCGTTTCTGGTGACTCTCGGCGTGAAAATTGTTTGCAGCTTCCTCGGACGCCGAGAAAAATATTAATTCGGACCCGAATATATGGCCATATAGAAATCACAGGCTATCATTTTTGATTCTCAGAACCTGGCGAAAAGCACCATCACTCAGACTGTATTCGGATAATAAAATAAAGAATATCAATTGCAACGGGAAACCCTTTATAGCGCAGAGAATCCCAAGTCATGACGAACCGCACAAAATTGAATCGCCGACCTTGGTCCAGTGGAAGCTGATTAATGGTATCTCGGCTTTTCGATGCTCTCGATGACTGCAAGTCGCTTAAGAACCACCGAGACTGCAAAGTCGAAAATACTGTCACCTCAAATTAGTTTTGTATGCATGCCGTACAGCACCCACACTCTCGTCGAATACTGCTTCATGGGCCTCACAGCAATAAGGTACAAGTACCGCTCTGCCGGATTGCCAACACGATGGTCGCGAAAGAAGCGTTGACTTGCTTCCGTGACGTGGCTTTTGAGTTGTCCAGCAGGGCAACCGAGTCCTGCTGAAGGTTGGGCCTATGCAAAATATATATGAATACTTCAGCTAATCCATCGCTACCGCAGTATTCTCTGCATTTAAATCATCCACCACGGTCGTCCATCCATACATTGCGCTGAGCAATGTAATGATGAGGACCAGGGTATTCCCGAAGCTCCGTTGCTTCGATCACTCCGCCCGGGGCAGCATTAAAAATGAAAAGTATCGGCAGTTTAGTTCCTTAAACGATGTCAGCTCACATTAGGAGGTGAACATACCATCGCATTTAACGCCGAGGACGGCTGTAAGCCTTGCGAAACTTTTTCCAAAGCCACCAATGCAGCAGACTGGTTGCGCTCTGCGAGATGCACCGCGGTGGTGCCGAAATAGACTCCGGTTTCGTCCACGTTGGAAATTATAGCATCCGGCCATGATCCGTATACCTCCCAAAAGGCAGCAGCGAACGCTCGCAGCTGCTTCGCCATGTCAACATGTGCCAAAATGGCACAGGTGGCACGGCGCCTTCCAAATCCGTTCGCCCATTCAAAGCGTCGGCAAAGTCGGACCAGACTGTCGAGAGCCGAGTGGCTATTGCGGCGGACGTAAAATTACCATTGGCTGTGGTGTTGGTATATCCAACACAACATGAGCCGCGCTGTCAAGGCGCTATTTTCGCGCCGCAAATCACGCATGCAAAGTAAAGCACCTACATATATTTATGTTAGTAACTTTATGCTAAACAATATATAGGTACACACATTGATTGCGAGTAATAATATGGGATTATGGTTGCTTGAAAGAGTAAACCAAAATCGAAGATAGGACGATATAAATACGATTTTCACTACTACATCGAAGTTAGTAATAGCTGAACAAAGAGCGCAGAAGCGAGCGACGACAGAGCATCGGCCCAGAAAAGCCTGCACACCGAAGCGCAGCGCAGGTGGTGTATTGGCTTTTGTGCAGGCCGTGCCTTGGCGAGAAGCGAGCCCCAGTTCAGCACTCCCAGGGACTTCTCTGTAGATGAAACGCTCAGGCGGAGGCGGGTAGGCCCGTAGGGCCGCGTCGACCCTGTAGCAACACTCACAGCTCAGGCCTAACCTTCCTAACTTAAGAACGTGCTTAAGTGCGGTAAACCAGAGTAAACCGGACATAGCTGGAAGTAAACGCACATAATTGGGAGGTTTACTTGAGTAAACCTAACTAAGATAAACGCATTTACTTTAAATCTGGTTTTTGATATATATTGTGAATTAGTAAAAAGACTTACTTGTCTGAAAGAAATTAGATTTGGGCCGGGGCTATTGGTGAGGCAACGACTTGAAAACTCGAGCGCAGATGCCAGAATTTTGGCGCGGTTGCGCACCCAACCTGACACAGTACCGTGGGGTATCCCCGTTATTGTTCAAGCGCAGACTAAAAGTTGGATCGTAGGAATACGGTAGAAGTCCTTGAGCCCTCTGATGCACGGTGTACTGCCGGCGGTACCGGCGCACCCTCCAACGAAGGCCTTTATTAGCTCTTCGTGATCAGTCGCATCCCAGTCGGGAAGCGGCATCGAATCGTCGATCAAGATAACGGAGCAATCCGCAGTCTCATACACCAGCTTATCAAGCTCACGCCGAGTCCATTGCCCTAAATCGCCTACACTTTCTTCTCAACCCGTTATGTATGCCGATGACTTCTTATAAGATTTGGTCTCACAAGTGGCTTTCGCGAGTTTAGGGATTTAGGGGTTTAGTGGTTTAACCCCTAAATTTTCTTGGGAGCGTGGACATTTCCTCTCAATCGTAATAGCCGATTGTTGGCGACCACAATTCGGTCACCGTAATCACTGCGAACTCCACCGAAGCCACGAATTTGAGGGAAGGGTTGGTGATACGCAGGATAATATTTGATGCAAGGATATAACACAATGAAACCGCTGGACGAAGTGACCTTACAAGAAGATTGTGAGCTTCGTGCACACCAACCGCCCTAGAGCCGTGACCATGGGGCAGAAGCTCGAGATTCTTCATCTCGTCGCGTACTACATGATGCAGGGGAAGCCAGAAGCGGTACAAAGTGTCGCTACAGCCCTCGGCCATGGCACCAAACATTTATACGAGGTCTGGAAGCGTACATGACGTCCAAAACCGTGTTGGAGGTAAGCCCTCCAAGCAACACGACAAATCATAAGGCACACATCTCGTAAACAAAGCTTGTGCGCTCCCTAATTCAGGGTTTTGTCCGCTTAAAACGCGCAACATGATTGTGAGTCGTGACAAAAGACGTCCTCGCATTTCTCGTAGAAAAACATCAAATCCAGGTCGACATGAACAGGAGCAAGGACATACATGCCTGCCTCCGCACGTTAAATGTGTATTTAATGAGAAACAGATTTTGTCGAGGATCGCCAGGAGGCGTCAACGCCTACAGTCTACACTCCGCCGTACCACTCAACCTTGCAGTCGATTGAGCTTGTGTGGGCCTACGTAAAAGGCATTGTGGGCCGGCAATACACTATGTCAACAACCCTCGCAAACGTCCGAGTGAGACTCGACGCGGTCTTCGATAACATCCCGAGTGACATCATCTACACTTGCAGCGTCGCCGAGGTGGCACGCATCGACAAGCACCTGCGCGACATTAAAGGGATCGACGAAGGCTCGACAATCGACAGGAATGCGGGCGGCGCCATCGGTGACGATCCTAATGATGATATCGAGCCGAGCGGTGAAAAATTCGACTTCTCGGATGTTGAATTTGATGACGCAACAATTACGTAAGCCCTTTATGAATATATTCCTTTATATAATGATAAATTCGATCCCCTTGTGTTGTCATAAATATAGAGCCGTGGTTTAAAAAAGCAGATTGCCCACCTGTCGAATATAATGACAAAAGAAGATCGGTCGTGGATGATCTCCCGGACTATGAAGGCAGGGTGCCCCTTTCGGTAGTACCATCCCTCGTGGTCTGTGAAACGTTTGATCGCCACGAGCGTCCCATCAATGGCAAGGTGTACGCCAGGAAAGCCGGCGATCGCTTCGAAGCCTTGAGCGCCAGCCCCGCAGTCCTCGTTGGACATATGTGGCCAAATCGTATCCATGCAGGACGTCTGTAGGACCTTCATCACTTGAGTGCAAAGACCAAAGCCGCGGTCTTTCCAAGCCTAAAGATATGCCCCGCCACCGCGTGGCCGTCGCAATGAGTCAAGTAGTAGAGTGGCGGCCACGCGGTCGACGACCTCGTACTGAGCGTGATGGTGCAGGTGCCCACGAACCAAGATCCAGGCCAAGGTTTGACGCGAGCAGCGCAAAATCCTTGAGAACCACGCTAAGTTATTTGGATTACATCGAACTTGTTTCCATATCGACACGTCTTGGTTTGCACCGACGTATGTGTTCTCTGGGGGCCTTGGGCTCGTGCACCCAACTTTTACTGCGACCTCGCCCTAAAGTCTTGTCTGTAGTCTATTATTGCAACTATTATATTTTACTGGTGTAGGCCGCTGATCACGATGAAGTTGTTACTACCTCTGTCCAATATTAATTGCTCGATCAGATGGTTCTGGGCTGTTATTTCGCCATTTTACCAAGAAGATTGGACTCAACTTTGATTGGCCAATTGCTCATCTCGAAGGACTCAGAACCTCCGAGATGTGTATTCCTGTTAAAGTGAATGATTGGGGATTCAGCCCTTAAAGCAGCCCAATGCAGTCTACGCCCCTGTCCATTGATAAGCTGCCAAAGGCCTATTTACAGCTCACGACAGCAAAGAAAGAGCCGTGCCGTGCGCGATGCCTCCGATGGACATGGTGCGGCTTAGCGCCCAGTTGTCGTGGTCACAGTGGCAAGGCGACAGCTCATTCGGGGACGAAAGTAGCATCGCCATCTCGGGCTGTGATGATGACTGCAGCAGCGAGACCGCCCTCCACGACGACAACGCCACCGAACGATTCAGCTTCGACTCGGCCGCCGTCGAGTCGCACGAGCGCTAGCGGGGGGGGTTCTTGTAGACGCAGCTGCATATAATATAACCGCTGGTGCAGAAGTTATGATTGTTGGAGCGGCCATATCATCATGACATGCTGGTGACCCACTGGTACCAGACCAGCCGGCACAACCTCCTCTCGTGGTACGCCTTGGCCAGGCCATACACGCTATCGCGCGCCTTGATCTCGATCCTCCAGGCCGCTACGCCGTCGTCGGCGACGACGGCGTGGAAGTTTAAGTGTGTGCCACAAAACATCTGGTACAGTATAACACCAGTTACAGTACGAGGCAGGAAAAGCGAGACAGTGGGATGCTTACGAGGAGGGGCCATTTTGAGAGGTCGTCATCACCTGCAGGAATAAATATATACTGTTTACGCAAGGATAAATCCACGCGATGAATGGCGCCATGACTGCCACAAAGGTGTCGACAGACTTAATACGATAGACTTAATACGATAAGCAACAAGCACTTGTATTTCGACCACTTCATGCCACTACTGCCTTCCCTCGCGGCCCTTTTTCGTAAAGAGGCCTATACCGTACAATCCAAGGCACTGAGAACCTCGGCGCCGCACCAAATAATCCAGCGCTCCGTGCACTGGCGCATGCAGCAACCTGGCCGTCGATATCAATTGACATCAACGTTCTAATCGTCGACTGGGACCAAGTAAACATTGGATTGCCTGGCGAGGATGAGTCCGAAGACGAGTTCGACGAGGACACGCACCGCTCTCTCATCGCTGGCTCTGTCGTGCGCGCCAATCGCACGTACACCTTGCGCCGCAAGTTGCAAACCTTACTGCTGCGGAAGGAGCACTCACTTGCCAAGGTATGCCGACTGCGTGGAGCATATTATATATCGCGAGGACTGCTGTCCTTTCCTGAGGACTCACCGTGCTTGAGCAACTGCCCCACTCGTGCAGCTTCAAGCATGGTACGGCACTAGTTGCCGTGTCACAGTGACGACCATCGGCGCAAAGTGCGTGACGAGCACGACCCTGTGTGCCTTGTGCGCTACGTCAAGGCACTGGAGCAGGTTATTGTTAGCGACGCGTATGTCGAATAGTCCACAGCCGGCGACTCTGTCACGATGCGCTGGAAAAGGTCGTGAGCGATTTCTCCGCCTGCCCGTAGGCGTCCGCGATGAGTAGGCAGCGACTTCACCAGTCGGCAACTGCGATGCCGTGCACTACCGGCCTGCCCATGTTTGGCCCACAGATGCTGGCTTCAAGTGTTGAGTATAGCGCGACAGAGCTATCCTTAACGATGCTAAGCACACGCGGCCGCATGTACTGGAGGTCCAATACCTTTGCTTCGAGGTGCGGCTCGCGTGCCGCGATGTCTAGTGCTGGCATTTCAAGCGATGTTATCTGCAACACCCTATCAGCTACATGGATTACGCCAATATGTAGTCATGCAGATTATCGAAAATTAAGAACTATGAGTTCCTGAATTTGATCAAACGGCTCCAGCACGTGAACATCCCACTGTCTCGCTTATTCTGCCACGTCCTGTATCTCGAAGTGGGTTCAAGTCGGCCAATACACAACCAAGTAATATAAACCGCTATATAATAATTCTTCAAGCACACAAAAGTTTAGAGCATGACGATCTCGGGTAATTCGTCAGTTTCCAAAACAACCAAGTACGTTTCTTGGCAAAGCCCGATTAGGTGATATAAGAAGACGCTTTCGAAGGCAGTACATAGGTTAGCTATTGGACCGCCAATATATACAAAAAGGGCCCCAACCGGGGATCGAACCCGGGACCTCCTGCACCCGAAGCAGGAATCATACCGCTAGACCATTAGGGCATTACATATTCGACATATCTACCAATCGTGCCACTTACTGTTGGGGATGACTTTGTTGCGTGTTGGCAACGAGATTTGAGTGGAGTTTATTTGGAAACGCAAAAGGATTCATTCAGTTGCATCCTTTTGCTTTTTTTCTTTACATTATATTACATATCAGTCGTCAAACTTGTGCTCAATGCTTTGACTTATTTTTATTTACTCTATCTTAATTGGTTTAAATTCGGGGTTTTAGCATGAAAAGTGAACATTCTCTGGAAGCTACTGACAAGATCAAGTTTTTCGCGATATCCATTTGTGGATAATTTATGTGGGTGTACAGTACCAAGATAAATAGAATAAAGGCATCTACTAATGCCCACAGCGCGCAAATGTGGTTGAAGCAGGGATATCTTTGGACAACCGTTGGATGTCCAGGCCAATTAAGTCCACGAATATTTAGGCGTACTGTGTCTGTCCGCGTCCAACAGGTGGCGTACAATTCGCTCACTTCGACCAAGTGTCCTACTACTCTTTCGCACCAAAATGTTGACATTCGACCCAAGCCCACTTCAAGTAACTCGAAATATTAGGTATTGAGCCCCAAGAGGCACTAATTGAATGCCGTTGATTTCTCCTGTAACCGCATGTTCATTGCGCAATCACCACGCACTTGTGATTCACAGGAAGTTTCGTCAAAGAAGTTCGTGCCCACCCAATTCTTGGAAAGTGAAATGACTTGATCACAGTATACCCGGCGTTGATTTTTAGATCAAGTCTAACGGTCAGCAATGAAACACGACCTTTCGAAGTCGATCATCCACAACAGTGTGCGCCTAGCATGCAAGTTGAACACATTTGAAGACGTGGATTGGCTAAAACCCGTCCGATATATGGAACTTATGGCCAATGAGTACCAACCAATCCGTACCGTCACATCGGGGTCAAAATTTCTGCCAATCATACTTTTTCTGACCTGCGCATCAGGCGGGACCGCCGCCGCGCGCGCCACCAGGCACGTCCACAGGTATTTCTACTTAACGCGTATGCGACGAGTTCGGAGTTCCACACCTCGCGGATCGATGGTACGCGGGCTACGCTGCGCAGCCTCTCTTTATCGTCCAGGGTAAGCGGCTTTACGGCACGACCTCCGATGCCATGACCCTCCCCGGCGCTCTTATTACGAGACCTCCAATTCAGGCTTAATAAGCCACGTTATTTTCCTCCGCTGGCTGGATGCCTTTAATCGCTACTCACCGGTGCCGAACAAGCGCCCCATCGTGTTGGTTTGTGACGGGTACAGCGCACACTTTGCTCACCCTGATATTGAGTCAAAGCTTGTGAACCTAATAAAATTTGATCCTGAAGATCAAACTCGTTTGCACTCCTCCCAACGGTACACATTTGGTCCAACCACTGGATGTTGCCTGCTTCGGCCCGTTTAAGCGTGCCGTTCGGCAGAAGGTCCGGTCGCTTATGCTCGACACCTGAACACCCAACACCGAACAAGCAACATGCTACAGGAGAACAATTGTATGCGGTTCTAATATTAAGCACATCTTAGCCCTCGCGATCAGGTACCTTGGTCTTTACGCCTTGATCTAGCGAGTTTCAGACTCTTCAACTCTGTAGACCGAGAACTGGACTACTGCTGGAGGATGTAGTCCAGTTCAGCACGTTTGGCGGAGCCGGTGGCAATTGCAGCGAGCTGGAAGTTCATGAAGGTCATGTACATGACCGGTACGTCGACGTACATGACGGAGGCTGGCTCCCAGGTTGGATCGTCGTCCATGCCCAGCCAGAGACCAAGGAGCTCGAATGCCTTAGAAACTGGGTCAACACGGAAATCGAGAAAGTCTTGGATCTCAGTGCCGACGTCGTCGCGCACGCTAGCGTCGGTAATGTCTTGCGTGAGGAGCGAGAGGAGCTCACGCGAGCCATTTGTGTAGGGGCGCAGTCGGCAGACGTGCACCTCACATTTCCTATTGGTCAACACGACCTCACGACCGTACACCCACGGGGAGAGGGTGCCCGCGACGCGTCAGGGGAAAAGTTTAACAAACAATGATTTTCAAAATCAGGGCGATCAAGGCCGCGTGGTGGTCTGCGGTCGCACCCGCGAGGCCGGCGTCGAAGGCCTCGTAAAGGCGAGCGCTGCATTTCTTTGGGCGAGAACCGTGGCCCAGCAACTGCAGCATGCCCACTAGGCGTCCTGCGGTGGCTGAGGGCGCCTTCGAGTGCCATGAGGATGCCGCACTCTCGGTAAGTTAGCACCGACCTCCTGTGTCGATGGTTCTTGCGCATGGGCGAGGGCTCGGACGGTGCCTGCGGCGGTGGCAGCTGCGCCTGCACCGGTGGCAGCAATTACGTGGCACGTCGTCCGTGGCGTCTGAGGTAGGTAGCCAGTGAGTGGAGCCCGCAATCAGGTCGATGTTGGCTTTCTGAAGCCCGATGATCTCGGCGAGGCTTGGTCAAACAAAAGGTTTGTCCGAGTCCAGAGGGCTCGGTTTACTTGGCATATATGGTTTGGATTACACGAACCACGGGCACGGCAGACCCAGCCCCCCAGCGTGAGAGGAGGTCTATCCAGACGTTGTCCTCGCCGGCAATGTACACGATATTGTACTGGAACGTCAGGCACCAATGTTGTACCTTATCTGTGGTGTATCGCGTGATGTCCTTGTTTAAGGAGAGGGGATCAAAGAGGAACGTGAGGTTTCCATGGTCGGTGTACATATTGAAACCGCCGGGGTGTTGGAGAAGGTAGTCGCAGCTCTTGATTATCTCGATGATCACAAAAGCTTCCTTCTCAAGGAATCTGGGCGCCCTTGACGGAGCCTGACGTAAAGCAGAGCGGCATGTGCTGTTGGTCCTTGAACGGCTTCTCGAGGTCGGCCGTTGGCACTTGGGTCATGATTGAGCCGTAGTGATGGTGTGAGGCGTCAGGGAAGGCGCAGACGCTCTGGTGGGGTCGAGCAGTGCGAGCTTGGCCGCAGTTGCAATCATGTTCTTCGTCGCTTCGAAGCACGAGAGATCCTCATTGAGGAAAAAACTGGATGGGAGCACATACTTAGCGAGGCGTGTCTTCTTGTTGGTGCCGGCCTCGTTGTAAAGGCCCAGCAGCGCGTCATGCAGCGGTTTTGCGACGACGTTGAATGATGGCATGTGTGAGCACATCCAATTTGGAAGCGCACATGAACTGCACGTCTTCGGAACCCGTCGTGAGCACGGCCATGCTGACGAGGGCACGGATGCGTTCGGGATCGTGGCGCACACCATACGGACGATTTGTACAGTGGTTCGGCAAATACATCGTCAGTGGGTGGGATGTTTACTGGAAACGGCAATCTGACGAAGTTGAAAAACCTTTCAAGAATTATGCATCAAGTACTAAGGAAATAAATGTTTGAGGTAAACGTAGTGCCACGCGGCCTCCAATGCATGAAGTAGAAAATGAGAGCATTTGAAACTTGGACAATTGTGAAATGAATATCCGCTCTACCATAACCGCGCACCTGGCTCCCATGGTGCAACACACCCCGGGGGCCGCCAATGTGACACAGCCCTATCACTCTACCAACGAATATGCACTTGAGCCCCTACCCTGGGGCACGCCCCACAAGCATACTTATTTGAAGGTGCGCAGTGGGTTCTGAATGCTCTTTTTGGAACAGATTGAATGATTGCCGAAGATATCATCGTTGACGACAGTACTCTCGTGCTGGAGTGGGAGGGGCCGAACCTCGCTCAACAAATCGAAACGCTTGCTGAACCGATTAAGCGGTACCACCGTGGGTACACGATCAGACAGAAGATTCAAGATCTTTTGCATCTCGACATTATCAAAAGTCAAAACAAGATGTCCGAGAAAACAGGCATTCTACGCGCTACTATTGCTCACTGGTCCCAGCATCGTCAAGCAATTCTGTCGAGTAGTCTTGCTATGTTGCGAATGCGGGAAAGCGGCGGTGGACGCAAGGATTTGCTTTCTTTTGGCCAAGTAAGTCACTATATTCATTCCTTAACTCAATCTAAAACGTTAATGGAGACATGATTATTGACACCTTAGACAATGAGGCTAAAATTCAAGTAGGATCTCCTTACGTATATGCGCGACCTTCGCCGGGAGAATCGTCCCTTGAACGTCGCGCACATGGTGCGCTTCATAGTGCGCCAACACGACGAATGGTACTAAAGTTACCGTTTCAAGCACGGCGACAACACGATGGAAAGTCTCACGAAGCATTGTGGGAGTTTGCCTACCGTCATGGCTTTGCCCGACGGTGAGCCACGAGCAACAAGTTGATGGTGGCAGACATGGAAGCCCAGAGATCGGAATTCGCCCGCGTCTTCTGACTTGTCTACCCGTTAGCACCGTCCGACTGTGTGGTTATTGTTGATGAAACCGGCTTATGCTACGATATGCCTCCAAAGTACATCCTATTGGAGTGTGGTTCAAGCACCGCCATTACGGCTTCAGAAAAAAGTCCGCGCGGCTAACGGCCGTTTTAGGGGTAATGGTATGCCGATAAAGCACACCTAATCTTTTGGCTAATGTCCCTGTAGGCGATAAACTACCGATTTTGTTTATCGTTAAGGCCGCTCAGGTGTTCAATTGAAGAGAACGAGCTTAAAACGTACCCTGGGCCAGAGTTCTGCAATTACGTCCATTTGTCCAGGTCCAAATGGACGGACGCGTCCATCAAATTATGTGGGCGGACTTGGACGTCAGTGCAAACTCTGTGAAATGTCGAAGGACAATTATGGACGGTCCAACTTGTCGTATCATTGGACACCGAGCTCGCTGAAAGTCCATCTTTGTCCATATTTTCAGGACCAGGTTCAAAGTACTGTACATAAGGCTCCATTAAATTCACTAGTCATGAATGGAATAGACTAACGCGATAGTACATGCTGACTCTATGGATGTTGCATGCGAACTTCACAAGTATCACAAAATAACCATGACATGTTCAACGTCCTCGAAAAATCAAGGACGATTGATTCTGCTAATCGATGCTTGAACCTCTATCACACTTCACTTAAATTTACGGACCAGGACATAATGGTTCACGACTCTTCCACTTCCGCCGCTGTTGCAAGACAACTCCAACCAAGGCGACTCCAGTAGTAGCGGACGTTACTCCAGCCCCCATCGAGCTCGCCTGTGAGATTGAACGCTCGCTTGCGGACACAGAATCGGCGGTGTACGGAATCTTGGCGAAATAGCGCGCGTCAAATATTTACGGAGCCGCAGGAATCTCAAGCACGTATGCTCGGCTCGAGTGCCTCGATCACAAGCTAAGCACTGTCTTGACGAGTGTGCTGAACACAACCACTTTCGAGCTCGGCTGCCATTACAAGTACGAAATGCGACTCCACTCGCCCTCTGATGTCCTATACATAGATACTACACACAAATGCCAAGTGTGTTTCAAACTTTGGGTGCTTGCAAGCACCTCGTTCAGTGGTTCAAGCAAGCTAGGTTCCAAGACCGCTTAGAGGCGACCCTCAAGCAAGAAAAACGCAACTCGATGGGGCTCAATGCTGCGTTGCCTGATGAGCGTCCACAAGAACTGGCCCATGACCAAGGACATTTGCGATTCGAAGGGATACAGCACCATGTATAAGTCCGTGGAAGAGAACCTCTTGACGGATACGCTCCACAAGGCGATGTACTGGATCCGTGGGCTCAAGGGGCACTGCGAACCCAAGGCCACGGACGCCGTCGCCATGAAGAAGCTTGGCACATTGCCGGTGAGGTCATGACCAAGCAAATCAACTTGGATGTGCTCCACTACGTTGCGGCCTTTTTGAATCCCACCCAAGTGCACTCGATCGTGAAGGTTCCGACGGCCATGGTCAGTCCTCGTGTTGATGGCGATGCGAGCGTCACGTGCTACCAGTGTCTGTCTTGCCCGCCCGTTCGAGGTCGTCCACCAAGCAAACGGGCGCCAAGCGACGTTTGGTCCTCGATGGCCTTGGCAAAAACGACTCTTTTTACTACGTCTCGACCGAAGGCGAGGACTCCGAAGTAGATGTCTCGGAGGACGAGCTCGAAAGTGTCTTGCGCTGGGAGCTCGACTCATACAAGCGCAACAAGCTTGTGCTGGACACCAACGATCAAGATAAGTTCGACATCGTGTCGTGGTGGGAGAATGCCACTACATTTCCCAACATGCACTTGCTTGCGTGCAATGTGCTGGCCGTGCTAGCATCGAGTGCCAAATCTAAAGTAACTTTTCAGACAGCGGGAACACCATTACGAAACTGCGGAATCGCCTGCAACCCAGTGCTGTAGACGGTTTTCTTTTTTACCACAGCGTTCGTAAAAAAGACAAATAATAGCATCCCCTTCGTCAGTTTCGAAACCACTGCTTGCTATCGCAGGGTTGCAGTTAGACCAATGAGTCATTCATCCTTTTAATTTGACCGCATGGTCTGGTCAGCCAGTTAAATCTGTTGCTCTTAGTTTGCCTTCACAAGTGTCGACCACTTTGACGGAAAATAATTATAAACAAATGGAACAACCTTTGAAATCTCAACCTTTCTATTTTTATATAAAGTTGGCTTTTACAATCGCAGATGGTTGGTTTTGCGGAAATGATGGACTTGGACTCGGACGTCGACAATTTGAGAGACAAACTTGACAGATCGACTGGACCGTCCAACTCCAGGTGAACTATTGGGCTAGACTGACATGGCCAATGCTGTGAAACATGAAGAACATCGACGGACTGTCCAAAAAATATCATGCATAACTTTGCCCTGGGCCTCACGAGTACATTGCGCAGCGGAACGCGTGGATGGACAACCGTGGCTGGATGACCTACCTTCAGCGCGTTCTGAGGTACTAAGTCAATTTTGATATACATGAAACGCTACATAGGCCAAATGTGCGCCCTAGTTCGGTTGTTCTACTCGATAACTTTAATAGCCACGTGACGGATGCCAGTAAAAGTGCAATCAAAGAAATGGGCTGTGACCTGTGCGCACTTCTGACCAACTGCGCGAGTGTCGTCCAACCTCTGAACGTTGGTGTGATGGGCCCTTTTAAGGCCTATCTACGATGTCTGTGGCTCACGAAAAAAGAAAATACGTACGCGACTGCAGTTGAGAAAAGAGCGAGCAGCGATACTTCGTGCGATCAAGGCATGAGACATGGTCGACAGCTCGACGAAAGCGAAAAGCTTCCTCTAAGGTGATCCCCAAGTAAATCGCGATGCAACAGTCTCAATCTAGTATTTTTCTTAATACTGTAATCGCTGTAATTGAAATGCCCGTTTGACTTACAAAGCATGTACTGTGAAATTCAGCCAATTTTGGCAATTTGTACCCTTATTGGTATGATTTATTGAGGCGATAAGTACAAATTGTGGAAGCCTCCCAACGCTCTGAAGCACCAATAAGTACGCCCCTGGGTTGTCATTGTACGATTTGTTGGGATTTGGACAGCGATTTGATGACTCAAAGGTACGAATAGCCAATTTCAGACGGCAATTTGAAGTATTTAGAAACTTATCATTCACTGAACTGTGACGACGAACATTTTTTATATTCATATGAAATATATCTAACTAGGTATTTCCAATTGCCCATTTCTGTGAAATCGAGTAAAAATGGGCTGACACCTCTCCAATGCAGCTGACCGGCATGAGCCGCGGCATTAAAAAGACACAGTCTTAAACGTCACGTTAAAACTTAAATGCGCGGTGTCGTAGCCACACCAAAGCGAGGTCCCATTGCGCATCCCAATCAACTCCGCATGCTAATGTCGTTCGACCCAAAGGGCGGAGGCGAAGGCACGTAGACCACTATGCTTCCTCTTGAGGAATGTACAGGAACAACTGCAATTGGAAATGACATCAGAAATGGAAATGGTCTTCAGCTTTTTGAAGCATTTCTCTGCCAAGTTTGACAATCCAACCAATTGTCTGATATATCTGGACTATTCTAGTTAAGGGTCTCGAGTACAATTGAGAAGAAGATTTTGAATGGGCATGTATCAAGTAGCGAGCAAAATGTTGGCCTGTCAAAAACCTTGTTGATATCTTGTTCAAGGTGACAGAAACAGAAAAGACTAATTCTCTGCGGACGTGAACCCAGCTCGCAAGTTTTGAACCGTAGGAACGAAGCTGCTCGGCTACAATGACATGACATAGATATGGAGATTTTACTTAATAAATCAAACTTTTCTTTATTTTATGGCCGACAACGTCGGGCCGAATAAATATCCCACATGACCAGACCTCTGCAAACGTGTAGTTTTTTCTTCCTTCCACGCAATGCTCTTTGTGGATGACTTTGGCCATGCAAACGTGTACGTGACAACGTACACACTAAATCCTATATGTATGGCGCAGGGTAAAGTGACTATGCAACAATTACACGTATTGTATTCACGAGAACGTGTGCGGGGTTAACGAACGCCACCGCGACGGGGAACGAGAAGTACTGCTTCGCCTGCATCTGCCCCTCCATAGCGTAGTTGGAGAGAGAGCTGCGATTGCTGTTCTTTGTGTACTGAAAAGTCCGCCTCTACTGTGTGCGTCGAGGGAAGCACAGTGGCCAGACCAGCGCAATACGTAAAAAGGTTGGGGTATTGCTCAACGCAGAAGCTCCATGCCGCCGAAAATGTCTTGTTTCTCGTCTCGTCGATGGCAACCTGCCTCTTGTGTACGCCGTGATAAGGCGTTGGCGGTCGGACGCCATCGCTTTGACGAGGCGCTCTCCACCAAAGCGAGCCAGAGCTGCGCGGTGGCGCTGCAGGCCGTGCGTGAAAACGGCAACGTTGCCGTGCACGAGCTCAAACGGCGTCTGAGGGAGCATGGGCACGCCGTCCGACTTCGCGCAAATGTCGACAATGCCGATGGTGAAAGTGCTTATGGCCGTCGTGAATATTGTCAGGAGCGCCTCTTTCTCGTAACTTGTAGCCGACTGGTATACAACTCAGGCATCGACATCATCGCCGGAGATGAGCGCCTCCAACTTCGTCGTGCAAAACTCGACAAGGCCGCCAGGAACGACCTGGCGCTACGAGACAAGCCGCAGCTCACCTTTAGCGTCGTGAGCATAGCGATAGGTGAGATGGTCACGTACTGCATTTTCTCGAACGTCTTGCAGATGCGCCCCGTTATGCTATCAATGCCGTAGATGTAGATCCACCAGCTGGACGGTGGCAGCAATGTCGCCTTTCCTGTCCACGACGCAAACTAAAAAATGCGCATCTATTGCACCTTTGGTCCAAGTATCAAACGAAATATTCTAGCATCATTTAATACTACGACTACTATTGCCCTTATGGGCTCATCCCAATGCCATGCATGTAACGAAGTTATGATGTATCGTGGGATAGTTAAAGAAAAGCAGGGCCTTATCGCCATCGCAGAGGGCCGCCAGTCCGTTTTTTACATTCATTAACCTTTTACTTTTGATGCATTGATGATGCATTGATTTGGTGAGCTTAGTGATAATTTCTTCTACCTTATCCATCTTTGTTTTGGTATCTAATATTTTGAAATGACCTAATTCATGGCTTACAGAACCTAGATATTACTCTTGTCCGTTGTACGATATTCAATACGGTATGAAACAGCGTCGTCGAATACAGCGCCGACGATGTCAGCGACCTGCTTGGAGAAACGCCTAAACTTCCAAGCGTGTTGGCGGCGCCGTCCGTCGTGATGCCGATGGTTTTGGCCGCCGAGCCCGGGCAGAGCATTTCGAGGAATTTGGTAACGACCGTGGTGTGGTTGGCGCCCGTGTGCACCTTCTTGCCCAGGGGAATGACAAGAGCATGAATATTGACGACGTCGTTGTAAACGGGGAAGCATAGGCGCACATCTAAGTAGCCCTCGTGCAAGAGCGATAAGCTGGCGCACACGACCGAGATTTCTCTCCGTGGGGCGTCCAAAACAATGAAACCCAGTGACATCAGTCACATCGCATAGGTTGCCGATAGCTTTCTGAAACTTGCTCCACGAGCCAATCCTTTACAATTAATTCAAACAGCTCTTCATTTTTAGACGCAATTCAAACGACTGTGACGGGCCTTCAGGAATGGGGGCTAGAGCGTGAAAGTCCTCACACCAGGCCTTGCCGCGCTCGCCTTCAGAGGCGCAGAAGATCGTGCGAATAGTTGCGACGACACTACCAGACACGGCAAACGAGAAGCCGGAGGCCGTTGGCAAAAAGACCGAGATTGTCTTGTGCAGCGAGTATGCGCGCACATTGGCCGAGTCGTTGCGGATGGCCTTGTACTCCTGCCACCTCTTGGGGTGAATGTCAAAAAGCTTATGAAGGACGTCGTAGTTGCGCGCGACTTGCTCCTTGCGACGAGTGCGGCGATGGACGTGCTTGCAGGAACACTCTTCTCCTCGCGGCAGAAGGCAACACAGAAGAGGAACTCCGCAGCGACGACAATTTTGTGGTTGCCGGTGGTGCTGGCAACGACTGGCGGGGCGGCCATGGCGACTTTCTTGGCTTTGCCTTTCGCCGCATCCGCCTTGCCCACGCCTCAGTCAGCCTTGGCGACGGCCTTGCTCTGCCTGGGCGTGTTCGAGGCTCTCGTTCTCGTCATCGCAGAAGCCAAAGTGATGTCTGGTGTATCAATGCACGACAGTTGCTTCCTTGTACGAACCACGTCCAGTATGCAAATATCAATACAATGACGATATGTATATGGCTTTTGGATGTAAAATGTGGGTAAACGTGTATTAACGGCGAAAAAACACATTTAAAGAGGCCTGCCACATGACGATTTGTTCGCCGAACCACTACGGTATACTACTCTGCGGGGAAATATAACGCAGGTTTCGAAAATCTCCACGTAATTGCTTGAAATTTCATTGAATTGTGGAATGGAGCTGGCTGTGTAAAGTGCAGCTTGCGGCGATCAAGCCAGGGCATCAAGTGCTCGGACTGACATCGCCATCACAGAGTTATGGCCATTTAAAGAGTAGCCTGTCTGCCACTCAACCCAGAAAGAAATATTCCGCGAATCACAGGGCACTTCGTAGTTGATAGACTGTTTCTATTGGCTGTTTCAAACTTTCAACTCACCTTCTAGATCGTCACTACTTTGACGCGAAACGATGCAAACACTACATGCTGACGAATTCAAATTTTCATCGCATGGAATAACTCGTGAATTCCATTTTCCTTTTGGCTTTTCCCATCACAATCGCTTCTCAACCATGGGCATTTCTCGCATCTGCACTCCTACTCGCAACGTCATGACTCCGATAAAGAAACTCATGCTTTTCTGCGAATTGCGCGGCATGAGCCGCGACTTCACTCCGCCACGGGGTACCTTCAAGGCACTCGCCCAACGCGAGCAATCGAGCGCTCGGATCCTCGGTGATATTTGGCGGAAGGGTAAAGCGGCCCTAGACGCGGGACGTCAGCCCGAATTCTTGAGCCGCCATTCAAAATACGGCCGGAAGGCTGTCCCAGATGAAGTGATTGCCGCGGCCATCCGTAAGGTCCCCACTGAGGACCGCAACTGCCTTCGCCGGCTTGCGGCGAAATCGGGTTAGGTTGCCAGTTACGTTTTCGTGCTCTGCGGACGCGTTTACTGCAAGCGTTAATGTATTAAAGTACTAGAACTACCAGTAGTTGTAATACAAGTGTGAACGTTGTGCCCATATATTGCGTTTTTCTGGACTCTCTCATACAAATTCTAGCATTTTTTCGTCGGAGACAAATACGCGTTATATTTCCCCACTTCAACAAAAACGAACCTGCGTTACATTTCCCCGCAGAGTAGTACTACCTCTGTCCGAGATTAAGTGGAAAAGCAGGTCTGCTCCAAATGGCAGATTGCTTAAGGCCAGCAAGGCTTGCGTGGCGTGGAAACCTTTAACTTCGAATGACCTATATCATATTATACGACACTTCAATATGCTCGAAGTATTATAATTGCCAAGTTCGTGGTCGCGTCGACCTCATCTCCAAGCCGTGATGGCTGCTGTTGCGGCTACACCAACTAAGCGATTCTCGGAGTTCAGAAGTGCGGCACAATGTGGATATACCAGCATTTGGGGTACGCCGTTAAGGTCTTGCCGGAGCCCACATAGCGGTGTTTAGGAAGATTCCGAAGGTCCTAATGACCAATGGCGGGACCCCCATTTCTTCAGCTGGGCGTGGGCCATGGCTCCAGCGACGCCTGTGCCCGCTGACATCGCGCGCCCGCCAATGCGCCTCATATACCCCGAACTGACCTCCATCGCCGACATCATCGAGGGCGAAGGGAAGACGTATTCGACACTTGGCATGTGGTGCTGTCGTGTAGACTCGGTGGACGTCCTGACGCCGGCGTAGGAGAAAAAATTTTGGTCGATGCAGGCCCCGCTGGAGCTGTCAGTGCCAAAGGTTATGCTCGCCGAGTCGACCTCGAGCTACCTCGTAGCTAAGCGCTTTAAACAGGCAGGCCGTTGGCACCGACGTGTGCTTACCACCAGACGTAGTTGTTCCCTCAGATGGAGTTCATCGTGATAATGCGGGACCCTATGGCGCGCGCGTACTCACATTATCGAATGACGGTCGATACGTTGCGGACAATTGGGAAGGTCAATAGACGCTCAACAGTGCACGGCAAGTCGTTCGACAATGTCATCGCCGACGAACTTGCGCGGCTAAAAGTACGCCGCAAGATCAATTCGGCGTTATGCAGGCGGTGTAGGATGTGCTGGCCATACCAACGTGCCCCCGACTTTCCTGGTACATCACGTACAGCGCCATCTTCGTCGTGTCGGCGGTATTCCAGGCCGCGGCTACGTGGACGAACCAGCTAACGATCTCGGGGTCCACTTTTGGCTCTTCCTGCTGGCACTCGTCGCGCTCAAGCTTGGTTTTTTCATGTGCGCGGCCTTGAAGTTGTTGCTGCCGCCAGCGCGAAGTATTTCAATGAGCACATACTGAAGCGAACGCCAATTTGTGAGAAGCGTAGTGTAGGGCACGTCGACCCATGTGGCGTGCACGTTCGCAATAATGTCGTCAATGGTTCTTGCATGACGCTTAATCTGGTTGCTCTGCAAAGCGCGAAAAAAACGAGGTCCAGAACATTGCACTCCGGGGAGTTTGCGGGCTGGTAGACAAGGCATATATTAAAGCCATCAGCCATGCCTGCGGCAGCGATGTCCGCGTCGTCGATGGGCAAGTGCGGGCGCGTTGTCTTGCTGCACAATTATTGATTTCAAATGCCTGCAGGCCATGTGCACTTCATAGCAGGGAAAACTTTATCCAGCAATATGGAATTGTAGTATTGACGCGTGATGGGCACCGGCTTGGTGACAAGCGTGCCCTTTTAGCGGCGGAAGCTGCTCCTTGCCGCTGGTACCGTTTCTGTAAGTGGCCAACACCCGATTTTTCCGTTCCACCACTTGTTCGCAATGTGGTCCCAATGCGGTTTGGCAACAGCACACAGAATCATGATCTAGTTGCAATGAGCCTTATGATCCAAAGGTCAGCAAATGTACCTTGATGATGTGATTCTTGTTTCGAAAGGTTTGTGACGGAGGAATTTTACCGGGAATGCCGTAAATGCGCATTTAGTGACTTTAACGATAACCATTTTTCGTCCACATGGACAAAGTTGTACATGCAGCAACAGTCAAATCCGTGCTTATAAAGCTTAAGCCCACCGCTACGCTACTGAAGTTCATGTTAGTATGAGTAAAGTATGTATTTAGCGGTCGCGCATATCTGCGGAAAAATGCAGATTTGAACCTGTCGTGCAGTACAGACTTCAGCACGCCTGTTGCTGCCGCAAGGTCGCGAATTGTTGATCGGTCGTTTGGGGCCGCCGACTTGATGCGCTCGAGCAAGTCGGCGTACTTGATCTTGGGTCCGCACTCGTTTTCGCGGCGGCTAGTGGCATTGCCGAACTTGCAGTGCGTGAGCTGGGGCCCGCGGTTCCATATGCGATAGATGGTTTGTGCCAATTCCGCATACTCTTCGGTGAGCCCGGCAATTGTCGCCGGCGGGAGCCTCCGGTGGTGCGACACGGCTAGGAGGCATCGGAAGACCTCCTCGCGCGTCGCATCGTTTAGGTTGGGTTTGCTACCTTTGCCGGACTTTGACTTGAGGGGATGTTTCATCCTTTAGAAGTGATTGGCTTCCCCTTCGCCACAAACCTTATCCCTCCATTATCGGTACTAGTGTCAGTCATATATTATCATAGGTTCATTATGTATATAACCCAAGCTTTT
>JNBR01001493.1:0-16691 GCA_002081595.1 Achlya hypogyna | reverse complement strand
TTTCAAGGATCTCAACGCATTTTTTTTAGTTTTTTCAATGCACGACTAAATATAAGTGACGCTAGGCCAAATATATTTGGCGTTTGGCACTATATAGTTGACACTTGACATAATATACCCGACGTTTGGCAAAATATACTGGACGCTAGGCCAAATTAAGTGGACACTAGGCAAAATATAGTTGGGGTTTGGCTAAATATATCGGACAAATGGCCAAATTAAAGTGGAAATGGTGTAGTATAAGATAATCAATCTAAGGGGATAATTAAAAGATACGTTGAAATTTGTAATCCAGAGGCAGGTTTCTCGACGCACTTCCTCATATGACGTTAATTAACTGTAAGATCTGTCTTGCGGTTTGCATGACAAATGATCCACATATTTCCACGATGGTCCGACCTAATCACTCGATCTGGATCAACTTTGTTGGGCCACTGACGCACCGGGAATGTACCAAGACCGAGATTGTGGCATGTTATCGGTGTCGGCAGGAAGTTTCAGAGGTAACGATTTGGTTGCAGGCGATGCGAGTACTCACTTCGTCTCTTTGTTTACCAAGGCGTTTCCTGCTTGAGGGATATCGCGGTTGATGAAGGAAATCATTAAGTGACCGAAAGTGTACTCACAAAGTTGCACGCGGACGCGACCCAAATGGTAACGATACAATCGGCGAATTCTTTCTATGCCCAGCAGCGAGCAGGCGGCCCCATCCCATGACGCCTAGATGGTCAGATTGTTGCTATCCCAGATATAGTTTTCCCAGCCGCTGCTGAATCCAGCCGAGACGGCCCAGACATCGACGAGCATGAAGACGACCGGTCCCATGGCATCCTGCTTGATTCCATTGCGATCTTACTGCCGAGGATAACCCGAATCATCTGTTCTTTGCAGAAGACACGAAGCTGTTGAACGAGTGCGCCGATGAATACGCTTTCTTGACTTAAAATGATCCTACATGGGCTTTCCTTCGATTGATTCAAGGCTGATTTGTAGTGAATGATGCCGTAGATTCGTGCTACAGTCGTGCAATAGAATGAAGCTGGGAAGTTATTGTACGTGCCCTTCCAATGTAACGTTACGAAAGAAATTTAATATTTAAAACACTGTGAATTCTACATAGTCCCGACAGAACGAAACTCTGAACTTAGTCCGTGAGGGGAATGGCAAATTTGGAGGGCTCGACATCCGTGTCAATATCGAGCATGTGTGATGGCAGTCGAATTGCCAAGACGCGCCAGACCTTGATATCGAACGCGTATATGTGCGTCTTGGTTCGCCAGCTTAAGATACCGTTCAGCACAGCGGAAGCGCGGTCGAGGTAGTAAACGTCATCAAAGGTCCATTTGGACTCGAGAAAAAGGAACTTGGCGCCGGCTGCCAAGAAGAGCGATGTGTTGGGCTGCACAGGCTTGAGCGGCAAAAGGACTCGCACGAAGAGAAAACTCAAGACGTTGCAGGCGAGTACGATGTAAATCAGCGCAAGGAAGCGCGCCTGCTGCCCAATGACCACTGTTGCACTTGTACACACGATTTGGTAATCAACTTGCACGACGTGGCAGACTTTTTTAATTGTCGTCTCGTGGATGACGGGCTGAAGTTGACTTAATACAGCGCAGATCACCCACACCGTCATGCTGTTGGGTGTGATAAAGTAAGAGGTGTATTCTTGCGTGATGATCATGGTCACGTCGTTGACGACCGATACGAGCCACGTGACTTCACTAGCCGCGAGGAGAGTCTTGTACCACGGATTCGACGGTACGACAAAGGTGCTAACAAAGCCAGAGTACGTGAGCTCCAGGGTTCCGGTCGACAAGAGCATTATGGCCGTCATGCTGCGAATGAAGAGCAGGGGGCGGCCGATCCAAACAATGGCGCCAACGCGGTTGAGCTCCATCATGTTAAAGCCCTCAACGTAGCCTCGGCTGACAAGAATGTATACGAAGACGAGCACTGACACGGAAATCATGACGACTGTAACGTACATGATGGCGGAGCGGGCGTAATTGGCCAACGTTGTCGGAAATTGCCACGGGCGGACATCCTCGCTGTAAGGGGCGAGGTATTCGGAGAGCACGTTGATGCGGGCGCCGTCACCTTGGAAGGAGATCACCTCACGCGTGCCAAAGACCCAGTCGCAAAGGTACCACCACCCGAAGAACAAGAAGGTTGGGTCAGCTGGATCAAGGACATTTTTGTGCAGCACCGTCATGGGTGCCGTCGCGTTGGCACCGACAAACTGGACGAACTCGATATTCAGAGCCTGGATTGCATGTGTCACGGCCAAGCTGGTGGTGGCCAAGGATGACACATCGGTGATGTGGGCATCAACGAATGCAAAGCTCTGCTTCAAGTAGCTCACACAATGGTCTAAGTGGCCCGTGTCTTGGTTGCAGATGTCAGGAAGGTTCACAGACGCTCTTGGTGACGTGGCAACCCCTGAGAGCAACGCCGACAGAACAATGTACTCGCGATTGGGCTGTACTTGCGAGTAGATGCCATTGGTCGAGCATGCGATACTGTACGAGGCGAGGTTGATGAGACCCGCAAGGAGCCGCTGGTCACCGCTGGAGCCCGGCTGATAGCACAACAGCGAGCCGCCAAACGAGTTAGTGTTGAGCGCAAGCCATGCCTTCGGTACGGGTCGCACGGCATCAATGGGCTCGATGAGGAAGAAGTCCTGTTGCGCCTTGAGACTACCCGCAAGAGCGCTGCGAATAGCAGCCTGCACTGTTCGGAAGCCACGAAGTGCCTCCTCAGTAGGCGCGACGTAGAACATGTCTACCGAGCCAAAGGGACCGAGGAAGGTGCGCACGGATGCGAATATGTTGTTGAATGGCAAACTCAGCGTGCCGTTCGTCACCATGACAGATTCCAGAGTCTGGTTGGCAAAAGCAAAGTTGTTGCTCCCACGTACGAGGCTCATGCCGCCAATTGCTGAGCTATTTCGTGCCACAAGTTCCCAGTCGCTACCGAGTGCCCAGTACATCTTGAACGTCGACTGCTGCGCAAACTGGAATGAACCGTTGAGATACTGCAGCGTAAAGTCGTAAGCCACACCGAGGGCGTTTTCGATTGCGTAGCTGTTGATGAGACCAATTTTCTTGTAGTTCTGCCACTGCGTCGTGTACTCAGTGATGCCGCTTGCCGTCCAGTGCGCGACCTCGTCGGCAACAGACACCATCGGTCCTTGAATCTGCGCCAGCCACGCCCGGCCTGCTTGCGTCGTCTGCAGCTCGTCGCCAATAGCAATCGCAAATGATGAACCCCAGCACTCGGACAAGTCGGTCCACTCGATATTGCGCAAGAAAGACTCGAGGTAGACTGCACCGTTGCCGATCATGGCGGTGCACCGCGCCTGGCGCTGAGCCGAGTTGGCTACCGACCATCGGCGCTGAAAGTCAACGTAGCAGTACTGACTAAACACCCACGGCATTGCGCAGGCGTCCATGCTGCGAAAGGCCTCAATTGTTTGGCCGATCACATTGAGCTGCGTGTACTGCATTAGAGCACCGAGGTTGTTCGGCGAAGCCACCGACGCCGTTGGTAAGTTGAAATGAGCGACCTGCACAACGTTGGCGCTGTCGAGACGGATGCTAGCTGCATTGGCCCCCAGCGTAAGTTGTTCGTTAAAATACGACGCGATGAACGCATGCGCGCCAGTGATGTTAAAAGTAGCCCACGACAGGTCGTTGGCCAAGTTGACTTGCGACACGATGATGTACGAGACAGAGCCTGCAACGGACGCCATGATGAAGCCAAGACCAAAGAGCGCACTGAGGCGAGTCAGCCGAATCTTGCGTTTTTCGCTCGCCAGGCGCTTGGACGAAGTAAGACGGTCGGCTGCCTTGGCCTCCGTTAGCCCCAGACTCGGGCAATTAAAGGTTTTAGTCGCGTCGTGCGGGGTGTCATCGGGAATGACGAGCCACAACTTTAGGTCAAAAGTCGCAGAACGGCCGTGGGGCAAACGAATCGGCACAAGTCCGCACATAATACTCGACACCTTGTCGAGGTTCCAGACGCCCTGGCCGTCGAGCCGCGACATGAACGAATCGGACGTGCCTGAAATGAGAAGTGGCGCTTGCTCCGTCGTGATGTACTTGCGGCGCCGGTGCAGGGCGAAGCTTACGACAAACGTAAAGATGAGAGCAACGACCTGAATCACTAATAGTAGCACGACGCGGTCAGAGGATCCAATCCGAACGGTGCCGCTGTCGCAGTTGAGTGCATAGTCCATATCCACCGAGTGGCACTGTCGGTTAAGGGTGGCGGAGATCTGGACGGGACTGGCAATTTCAACAACAAAGTACGCGAGCCACACGAGGTAGCAGCTGTACGGAGCATACACAGGCGTGAGCTTGCTGGCGAACAGCAAAAGAACATCGTTGACGACGTAAGTTACCCACGTCGCTTCACCCGCGACGACGAGGGTCGCAAGCCACAGCCGGGGCGCGAAGGTAAAGTGCGTGAAGCCCCCCGTTGTCATGAGTGTCACTTGCGATGTGCTTAGAATACCGATGGCCGTGAGGCCTCGGACTACGAGCATGGGACGCCCGATCCACACGGAGCCAACGACGCGGTTGTATAGGAAGAGGTTGGCTCCGATGACTTGAAAGTGGATTAGCAGACCGAAGATTGAGCAAAGAATACCGACGACAACCAGGAGGAAACTCGTATACGCCATGAGATAAAAGATGCTCTGGGTGGCGTTGGAAAGTTTTTCGCCTCCGCCACTTGTCGACAAGACGCTACCCGCGTACGCGTTTGATATGAGCGGCCACGTGCCGTAGTCACCCTGAAACGACACAACTTCGCGCTCGCCTGTGACCCACTGGAATACCATCGCCCAACCGTACAAGTTCCACGCATCGTCGGCAAGGATGGGTTGCGTCAGCAACTCAAACACGCCATTGCGAGCCGCGAACTGCATGAGCATGGCGCCCGTTGACTGCACTTCCTTTGTCGCTGCTACAACGTCGGTACTTATGGTCGCCGGAGCTGGGCTCAGGTACGAGGCAATGATGTCGGCGCCTTGCGAGAGCGCCGGAGCACACTCCGCGAACGCCTGGAGGGAGCAGGTCGATGCAGCGGCCACGGGCTTTGGGCTTTGAGCGAAGAGGGCAAACAGCAGCGATGGCGCGGTGAGAGCAATCTCAAGCGGCGACGTGCCCACACAAGCATCATAAAAGTCGAACGATCGCTGCACGTAGCTAGTCCCAGCGTTGGTGTAGCAAGTTGGGTTGCCACCAAAATAGACCATTCCATTGCCCAACCAAGACGGCGGTGTCGGCTGTAGCGTTGGTAGGGTCCACTTATTGACGGTGGAGGCTAAGGCGTCATTGGCCAGCAAGGCTTCGTAATAAAGAGAGTTGAAAGTGCCGACGAGAGCAACGAGAGCCGGAGGCGGTGGAATATACCACATGTCAATGGTAGTAAGCTCACCAAGCCGCGTGGTGAGCAACGTACACGCACCTGTCGGGGCCGCAAAGGCCGCCCAGTCCATTAAGTTCACAGGCGGTGCGGTCGCCGATACATTGGCGCCGAAGTAGTTGGACGTCCCCCGGATCCAGGATCGATTGAGGACGTCAATGACCCATAAATCGTTGTATGGGAGCCAAAAGTACACTAGTGTCGTCCACGGACCGATAATGCGCGGGACATTCTTGATCGTATACTGCTGCTTCCATCCAAGCGCATTCTCGATCGTCATCGTTTCGGATATGCCTGTGGACCATCGGTTCAGCCACTGCAGCTGAAAGTATGTAATTCCATTTGCAGTCCAGTACGCCGACTCTTGGGCTGCCGTCGTTGTGTTCAAGGCGGTGGCCGTCGTAGTCAGCCATTGACGGCCCCCTGCAGTCTCTTCTAAACCAAGTTGCACAGCAACGGAAAAGTAGTTGCCCCAAGTCGTCATCCACTTGGACCAAACCTGGTTGCGCAAGATGGCTTCGAGGTGCACGGCGCCGTTGCCAGCGTACTGGCTGCTACACCGCGCCTGGCGCTTTACCGTGTGTGCAAGTTGGAACTGATGGGCAAAGTCGACCCAGCAGCACTGGGTGTTCATGCGCATGCTCCAAGACGCGCTTAACGTCCGCAGGTTCGTCACAGCGTACTCGACGCTCGTGAGTTCCGAGAGGATAAGACCGCGGGCGTATGTCGGGTACACCGTCGTGTACGATACGCTGGCACCATAGTCCTTGCGCATGGCGGCGACCGGTGCGAGGGTATCAAAGACACCCTTTCCACGGGTTGCAACGGCGGCATTTGAGATGTCGATCAGGAAGGCCTGGTAGCCGCTGAGGTTGTAGTGCCCCCACCACAAGTCGTTTGAGAAGGATGGGTTAATGATCGATAGGTACACGATGCCACTTGCGAGCGAACCCCAGATATACGTAAAGCCGAGTAGCGTCTCGGCCCGAGGGTAACGGTGCCGAAGTCGTCCAAGCACAGACGATGGCGGTGGTGCCTTCGCCATCTCGTCCCCGCCCGACGTTGTTACGGCAATTTTATCCGACCCCATATCCATGAGGGCTGTTTCGAAGTGACTGAGCAGGCGCCGAAGTGAGTAATTCCGAAAAAGCTAAATCTGACATTTTGGAGGTTAGGGCTGCTATTCCAGGATTGGCCAAATGGGCAGATCTTTTTAAAGACAGCGAACGGCGAAAGCCTATTGAGCACCAACTTGATGCTGAGAAAAAGAGGCGGGTATATTAAATTGTATTAAGGAGTCATGGATTTAGTGTCGAACTAAAGAATAGGCTAGTAAATCAACCCGTGTTCAGGAATTTTAGTATGAAATGTCCGAAAGGGCGTGCAGTTTCAGTGCTCGAAACGATTATTATTCGACGAAACCACCAGGCAGTTTGCCAAGAGGCGCTCAGACAAAATCCAAGAAGTTTTCCTCCAATTTCACGCCACATTCGGCTTCACCTATTCGCATTTGATGGCAAAACGATTGTAATGTTAGAACTCCGTACAGTAGTTCTAGTAGTATATTTGACGCCGTGCTGACTGTCATGGTTCACCCCGCGTGCGGCACGAAGAAGGCTTTTATTGTATAAGTAATCCGTCATTGCAAATTTGCTGTAAAACGGTGAGTACTTTGCCGAAAAATGTCAAATCCACATTACATACTTCATGACGTTGGACGTTGTAACGAAGTGCCTAGCCTCAAATGCGTCCTAAAATAGATAGGTTTACGTCGTTATTGTTTTTTGAGTGAACACGAGAGTTTTGTGTCAAACAAAACAAAAGAGCTTTGCACATGCCGCGCACCGGCGCCGAGCCAATACAATATTAACCAGGTTGTTCACCTTGAATTCATGCCAAGCAACTCTGGATCCGTTTTAAACAGCTTGATGAACAAAACGTACGTGTCCGTCTTATTGTTTTAAACGCGTTTGAAACAAGTACTCGTACCTATCAAGCTGAAATAGATTTCATTAACTTACGTACACTCGGATCGTCTTCATTCGTCGCCGGCCCAATCGACCTGCAAGGTGCTCCAGAGTATTTATTATCGAGCACAAGCAATCTACTTTTCTCCAAATTTGGGGCACCTCGGCTTGGGCCACAAGTAAACACCAACGATTCCAGAGCCTCGACCAACTAAAGGCAATTCGATTTGGGTTACGTTGCAGTAGGGAAATATCTGCTAGATGACTTCACGCATACGACAAAATGCTTCGGATTAGCACGAATGAAGAAAGGGGTGACCAAAGGGGTGACCACGTCACTTCCTCCTGCTCCACCAGAAAAGGTAGAAAACTTCAGGAGTCATTCGTGAACCAAGGCGCCACTTTTACTTCATAATGTTTCAGAGTGTTGCATTGGTGCATTCGGAGTCCTGTACATTTATGGGCAATCTAGAAAGCAACAACAGTAGCTTACTTGTCCATTTCATAGTCGCAAACACCCTTATAAATTATACATGATGGCTGGTATTGATGGCCAGGTTCGACAGTTTTGGGCAAGACCCATTCTTGCTGCCACGGCTGGCTACTGAAGCTGGTTTGCGGTGGTCAACGCTGACGACGCAACGCTCACGCTCACACTGCCACATTTCGAGCTCTTCGATGATCTTCCATTTGCACCTTTCCTCGTGACGCTCTCCGTATTTGCGGAAGTGGATTGGCAATCTCGATCCGAACGCCAGTGAACTCCATTCATCCTCTGCAGCCAAAAGCGCCAAATGCAAATCCTTGCCCCCTTTGCACAGCGCCCCCACGAAAGATGCATTGCTCACATGTTCGCTTCACAACAATGCGCAACACGACAAGTCATAGCATATTGACAAATAACGTGTTTCGCTTTTTGGAAACAAAACGATCGTTTGCTTCTTGTCGCCGTCGTATGCAGCGTGGAGATGCCATTACTGCCTGGTGGTAGTGATCACTCGAACATGACGGAGACAACTGCTGCGCATTGTTCGTGGATTTTATAATTTAAGGATGCCTCCGATCATGGACCATGGCTAATTGGAGCTTCAAGCCTCGCTTATTGTCTGGCATGGCCCACTTGAACATTCTCATGCCCGTTTTATGTGGCGCGGGCGGTGAAAACACGCACAAGGTCGCGCGACGGGACTGGTTACGGGGGTGGGATCTGGCGCCAGCAACATTACGGTGCAGCTGCTGTAGCACTACATTACTCACAACTTTGGCGCAGTGTGTTGAGGCGACACTCTCCGAGATGACCAAACGCCAGTACCCGCTACCGGCCGACTACTTTCGCTGCCCGGAGCTTACCCCCGAAGAACGGGCGTACTTTGTGGCGCTTGGCGACAAAACCTTCGCCGCCTTCCTCGAGAAAACTGTCGTCGCGCCCGACACAAGCGTGCGATGGCGATCGGCGGGCCGGCACCACGGCGTCCGACTGCTGGAAGCGCACGGCCGACGATTTGACCAAGGTCCGTGACTTGGTACTTTCTCCAATCTGACTTTGATCTATTAATAGGCGTTGTGCCCTTTCGGGCGATCGCCAAGGTGCATGGAACACTGCAGGAGGTTGCCGCTCTGCACGATTTTGACTCCCGGGACAAGTGCCTTCGGTACTTGCGCCAGCACGACGCCACCGCGGACCTTCTGGACGTCATACCGCTCTACACGTTCATCGAGCGATCACCAGCGGCGCCGTCTTTGCACCAAGTATACGTCAAGTGGGTTGCGATGGAAAGCCCCGTCCCGATGATTCACGACCGCGATTACTTGTACCTCGAAACGCAAAACGAGTTCTTTTTGCCCTCGGGGCAGCGTGGCTGGGCCTACGTTCAGCACTCGATCACACTACCGTCGGTTCCTCCGCTTCGAAACCACACCGGCCTCAACCTTGTGCGTGGATCGCTGTACCACACAGGATGCATCTTTCTCGAGTCCGATGAAACGCCCGGCGTGCTCGATGTGACGTACCACATTGCATCGGACTTTAAAGGCGCTATGCCTCAATGGGTTCGCCGCCTCGGACTGAAGCGCCGGGCCCAAAACGTGGCCAAAGTCAACGATCTCATTCATGAAGCTCGTCTCAGTGCCTGCCGCATGCGGACGCAGCTCGAATGCCGTCCGACAATCACCTCGAAGCACTGCCATCTTTGCGATCGTTCTTTTGCTTTGCGCCGACCCCGCAACTGCCACGCGTGCGGTCATGTTGTGTGCTCGCGCTGCAGCAAACCTTGGCGACTCACGGGTATCTTTCTACAAGGATCGGCTGCTGTGTGCATCTGTCATGCGTGCTCTAACGCAGTACGCGACGGTGCTCCGCTCGACTTTGGCGACGAAACCAAGCTGGCGACGCACACAGCAACTGCGGACGACGATGACGACGACCGCCCGTCCATTATCATCATCCCACCCGAGCTGTCCACGCGCGACCGCCGCCTCTCGTCCTTGAGTAGGCCATCCTCATTCCGCGGCCGGCCTTCGATCACACCGTCGCGAAAGCCATCGCGACGCAACTCGATCAAGTCGGCCTTTCGAGCGTCGGTGGCAACGCCTTCGTCACCTGTCGAACTGCAAAGCTACGCCTCCAAAATGCACCGCGATCTGCTGGACGTGGCGTCAGCAACCGAGACAGTCGACTTTGCGCGCCTTCAGACGCAGCTGCAGGCCCAGGCGCGCAACGACGCTCTCGAAGCCATCTACAAACAACTACCGCCCGGCCACGACCGCTTCGTCCACGTCGAAACGGACAGCGACGCCGCATGGGACTCGGCAACTGACAACGAAGATGACGAGGATAGTGGCTATTGCCGCCGTGGTCGTCCTCGCACCAACCGCGGAAAAACCCGCAGCGAACGCGAGCAACAAGAACTCCGAGGGCACCACGAGCAAGGCGACGACCCCCGCGACGACGAATCATCGCCATCGACGGTGGACCTGAGTTATCTCAACGAGATCTACCGCCACACGATGTCGTCCGTGGCAGCCGAAGAGCGGCCAAGCTACTGGGAAAGCGAGGCACCGATTCTTGACTACCGCAAGTCGCGGCTGTCCGAATACGAAAGCGACTATCGACGGTCCCGTGTTTCCGAGTACGATCCGTCGCGCCGAAGTGCCGTCGACGAGCTCAACGCGTTGATTGCCGACACCGGCGAAGAGTCCAAGGAGGAGCCACCGGCCCCCACGGGCTTTCGAGTGCAAGCACCGCCAGGTACCAAAATGTACCCGGTTCATCCCCCCGCGCCTCGGCCGGTATACGACAACTTTGGATTCGCGACGCCGTTTACAATTGACGAAGAAGCCACCAACTCCCAAAAGTCGCAGTTCACCGTAAACGACGCACTCGCGCTAGCAGATGACGACGCGCTTTCAAGCCTCAACACGAGTCGCTCGTACCAAACGACCGTGCTCAATGCGCCGCCGCCAACCGACGCCGCTGACGACGACGAAAAACATTTTATTGTACCAACCTCCGTGCCGCTCTCTGACAACGACGGCATGCAGCGCCTACTCGCGGTCCTCGCCAAGCAACAAGCCAAGACCTGTCCACCGGTGTAGTGCGCTCTATTTATCGCGAGTTTCCGTATTGAAATCTATCCTGTTGGCGTCGTAAGGTACCGCACAGTATATGGCTCAGGCAAGGAATCCCAATCGAAAGGGGGATATCCAGAACGATTATCAGCTAAAGTTGATGGCTCAAAGGACGAGGGTTCAGTGCCTTACATCTACATTGCAGTGAGCTGAAGTTACCGTGTCTACAACTACTGAGACACCAAGCGACGGCTAAGTGAAACTTTTTATTTTGTAGGCGCGCTGCTAGATACGTGTAATGGTTTTGACGAGTACTGGCACTGTGTTGGCGCAAACCCACTCGTTGCAATGGACCACTACGTTGATGTAGAAGGGGTTGATGGTCCGGGTCATATTGGAACAAGGGTTGCTGGTCGTTAGTCGTCGAATTGCAGTCTGGAGCGCCAAAGACGCGGCTGTAGCGAGCGGTGGCGTCGATCACTTCACATATCGTTCCGCGGCTTCCAGGTTGCAAGCCAGACGCATGTACGAATGATACACCGGACTTGGGCATGAAGCAATCGCGTGGAAAAGTCTACACTACTAGCGACAACGGGACAACAGACCAAGTCAAGGTCTTCCATGACTTTTTCAAGCGCAAACAAGGGGCTCGTATTGATCAAAACGAAGGGCATTTTTCGATGCATGCGGCCTTTATCCCTGCACAGCCATAGCAACGCCAACATATTTCCGGTTGGAATAATGTAAAAACAAATTTTTGTTGAGCTGACATTGTGGCGAGGAGTCTTTGGCACGGGAAAAATTGGGATCCATTCGTTTCTATCGTAAATTTCACTGTCGGTTGTTATTTTCAAGCAAAACCCCACGAGAAATTTCTTTTTGCATTTCAAAGCCAGCTTCGAGGACTTCGAGCCGCAGAACCGCAACTCGTTCGAGCAGCTCATGATCAACTACGCCAGCGAGACGCTCCAAGACATGCTCAACGCGTGCATACTCAAGGCGGAACAGGATCTGTACTACGTAAACCGAGCACGTGTTCGCGCCGCAAAACATTGGCTTCGCGTTTGCTTACAATTGACATCATCATAATGTCCACGAGGATTTTCGTACAGTACAATGCCAGCTAGATGCATAGTTTTATGTGAGACCTAATCCAACTAGCCGAGTTTTGCCAAGTGAACAAACAATGCACTGCTTCTGTGAACAAAAGGTTTTGGGATGCATACATGAACACTACGAACACGCTCGAGACTTGTGGCTGGCCGTTCACGCCAAGTCGACCAGCGGCTCGTGCACCGGATGCAGCTTGTCGTGTGTGCGGACTTGAGCGTCAGCCGCAAGGGCATCCCAGTCGACAAAGCAAAGCCACACAACGCCATACACGGCGCAACATAGGAAAGCGACAGACATCCCGACCCAAAGCCCCACAATGCCGTTCGCATTGACGTACGCGAGTGCGACCCCGAGAGGTAGGCCAATGCCAATGTATGCCACGCCGTTAAGCACCGCACCTACGACGCCATGAGCGAAAACAGCGCATTGAACAGTGGTGCACCTCGCATTTGCTGACCGGTACCTCGGAAGATCCCATTGATCGCGGCGTAGACACCACAAGCCATTTGAAACGGCGCACATGCGAGAAGAAGCTGCGATGTGAGGTAGACGACCGCTAGGTCGTTCGTGTATGTGTATGGATACGTGAGACGCAGCCACACCATAACAAAGGCCGCGACGAGCCCCAAGGCACCGCAGATGCCAACAGTTTGCCACGCGACGACCTTGGCGCGGACGGGATCGTTGGCGCTATCCCAGGCGTCTTAGGGCCAGATCATGGTATTGAAATGGGTACCCGAGAGCGTTGCCCACACGAATAGAGCCGGCGACGCCAATGGGACCGTAAACCATGTAGAAGAAACCACGGAGCGAGTGCATGCAAGCATCGGCAGAGATTGCTGTCTCGCCGTGCGGCAAGTTGCCTAGAAACATGGCAGGTAATGGGGATTACGTATGCTGTGAAGTGTACCGGCAATAATGGACGTGAGAGCGATACCCCAGAGTTCGAACGCGTGCATGGCGGCTCCCGAGACGCCCAGTCGGAGGACCTCGGGTACAAGGCCCATGGCCTCAATAAGATTCCAGCCCTTCCATTCGGTCTGGTACATCGAGGTGCGCATGATGTAGGGCACGAGAAGGACGGGTGACACAAGTGCCATGATGCTTGCTGCGACTGCACGCCCCAGATACCCAAGTGACGAGTGAAACATGAGAGCGTAGTTGATGACGAGGTTCAGCGGTACGCAGACAAAGGACACGACAGTCAGTGGCGCCACGACGTTTTGACCTAGAAGAGATGCCAACGTGAGCGATTGCGTCAAGCATATGATATGTGAACCTTGCAGAACGCGGCGAAGTAGGTCGTAAAAGAGGCAAGCCGGTAGTGCCGGTAGCATGATAGTCACGAGGTTGGAGGCAAGTTCGGCGACCTCATCTGACTGACCGAGTAATAACAGACAATCCTCGGCGAAGAAACCGAGCGCTAGCATTGGGATCAAAAGGATCATGCCCTGCAGAATGCAGTTGATGAGGCTAGTGACAACCCACATGGCTTACCGAAATAAGGCCAGCTTGAAAGACGAGACCCATATCTTTTGATTGTCCCGCGCCGTACGACTGCGAGCAGAGCGTGTCCATAGCCGCACCGTTGCCCCAAATCATGGTCCATGATGTGAGAAGAAGGAACGTGGTGCCCATCGCGATGGCCGAGATGTACATTTTGCTGAGCTCCAAGCTTAGGTGTCCCATCATCATTACGGGAACAACGCCCGATATGTGGTCCAGGGCTGAGCTCAGCACCTAGCATCCATGAGCCTACAGAACAAACACGGCGAAGCACCAGCGGTAGCGAAAGGACCATGAGCGACTGGATCTCATCTACCCACGCCGGTGGAAGCGGCCCTTTGGGCGCCTTGCCTCGAAGTAGAGGCGCGGCCTCCTCCAGCGAGCGGATCTTGACGTCCTTGAAGAGCCCGGCGAGGAACCACATCGAAGCCACGAGTGGCGAAGATCGGAAGCTGCGTTCGAAAGATACCGCTACCAGCCATTGGTCCGTTCCCATTTATTTTAGCCAATCGCAGGCGGCTATAAGTGGACAAAGTTTGAACCAATTCAAGCACAGAGCCCCCAACTCTGTCGCCACCAGCCGTCACGGGTCAAGGGCCGACAGAGGCCTTAGCACTCTCGCGCTATGTTAGCATTTGAGTGCTACTTTGGCATTGTCAAGATCCCAGCATCTTGTCGGCAGTCCTGTCCCGAAGTGCACTCAAGTCCCATCTGCAGAATTCAGTGTGAGGAATCTCAGGACGGGTCAAGGGCTTCGGCACCAAGGTGGCATGCAAGTTTGTAGATGTAGATGCATTGGTGCACTGCCAAGACGCACAAAACTTGGCCCACTCCAAGGGCTTCGAGAGATGCTTCATTAACCGATTGTACTCTCCTTGTGGCGACGGAATCCTCGAAAAAGCCATCCAACGACAAGCTTGTGCGTCCTGCACATCAGTGTGCTCCGAGGAATGAAATCTTTAAAGCTTTTATGAGTAGTATACGCTTTGAAGCTTGGAATCTGCGCGATGAGTGTGAACAACGAGGACAGATTTGGTCGACATATGAGCACCTGGATGCGCTTGGAGGATGCTTGTGAGCTTGCGTGCAATGCAGGGAGCGCTGACGTGGCGCGCCGACATTGCTTTTTTATTTCCGGAATAAGCGCATCAAATAAATATTATCCGGTGGCCAGCTGGCGCGAAATTCAAAAGCGTAGAGTTCAGGCACAAAAGGAGTCTTTCTGGTTGACGGCGGGACGATGGTGCTCTCAATCGCGCTAGATAAGGAGTTCTACACGACTGGCGACACCCTCTCAGGGCGCGCCATCGTGGACACCGCACCATCACATGCCACTGGTGAGGCGCCTACTTCCATCGACACTCGTACAAGTACAAATAGAGCTTGTCCTGACAGTCGTCGGCAAGGAGAAAGTCGTTTTGCCGGCGTCAACTAAAGCCAAAGAAGCCACCAAGCAAAGTCACACCTTTTTCGAGAAGACGGTAGATTGTGACCCGATTCTGGTGCTTATGAACCATCTAGCTCGTCGTAGCCAAGATCCCACCACTTGCCGCCTCGACCTCTGTTGCGTTTCAACTCGACTGGCCTGAAGAGCTTCCCGGATCGTACGAAAACGTGCGTCACGCCGGACTGCGCGCTAAGATCAAGTACACTCTGCACGCGCGTCTTATTGACGACCAGTCTCAGATGGCTCACACAAAGAATTCATTGTTGCTCTATGGCACAACTACTTATGTGGCCAAGCCGTACTCAGACAACCAGTCGCAGAAGATTCTGTTCTTGAAATGCCTCAGTCAAGGCCAGTGCTCGGTGCAAATGACCCTCGACAAGAACATATACGCACTGGGCGACCGCATTCAGGTATGCGCTGTGAGGGCAAGGAAGCATGAGGAAATTGATGGTAGATTACCGCTGATATTCAAAACTCATCGCGTCGACGGGTGCGCTGCATACACTATATGTGCACGCAAGATGTCCGCGTCAGAGTCGGCCGCGAGAACTTGTTGTTTTCAAGCCACGTTGGCTCACAGACATGCGCTGGTCTCGCGCCGTACAAATCGATCGTGCGAACCGACTGCTGCGACGCGCTGCTGAATAACATGTACCCGAGCACAGAAGGCAAACTCCTGCGAGTAGACTACACATTGCACGTCGTTGTCGAAATTCCATCCTGTCCCAATGTGGAGCTGGACTTACCCATCGTCGTTGGCGCCCCCCACTCAACAATCTTTTTACCTCCACCAACGCCGATGCACTTGAAGAAAAACGTGTGAGCGCCAACTAAATTTGGTGTAATTTACATCTCTACCTTGGTGCACCGTCCAATGCAGCTGAAATGACGTACTGCCAAGTGCACAAACTTGTCATTGGTGTATGTACTCGTTCTAATGTCATCTTTCAGGCCATCGAGCCTGTGAGATCAAGCAGCACACCACGTCGTAGTAAGCTTTGCCAAATCTCGGGATCGGACGGAAGAAGTGGTCATCACAAGTACCAACAACTATAACGTCATCGCGGGTTCATTGCACCTTTGGATATTCCACCGAAATTACGTTATGGTGTTTGTCCACACGTTTGAGTTAAAACTAGACTGCTAGTCCACTGACCGCAATGTTCGATGCTTACTGTCGGGAATCATGTAGTTGGGGCCGTAGAGTGTTCGTAAGTACAAGTGTGGGTTCGCCGGGCACTTTGCCATACGCCCTTCAAACTTGCACTTTTGTAGCGGGTAGACCCAGTCGGCGGGAATTTGAAAGTACGCGTGCTCGTGGCATTCGACACAATGGCTCCAGCAACCCGACTTGATTGGCGCTATCATGTTTTGTACCCGTGTGTATGTGATCGAGATAGTTGCCCCTGTCGAGTCCTCCGTCATGTTGGGAGCTACGCGGGCAACGATGCCTTTCTTGAGCGTCTCATCCTCCAGCTCAGCTAGCGGCAGCTTCTTCGTGTACGTGCGGCTCACGTTGGCCTGGGGAAAGAATTCGAAGAGGTCAATGTACAGCCCAGAGCGCGTGTCGACCCATCGCCCAGGCAATGCTTCATCGCGGTAGCTCCACGGGTGAATCGGGCTATGAAGTATCCAGAGCACGTAATGTTCGGGAAGTT
>JNBR01001492.1:0-28758 GCA_002081595.1 Achlya hypogyna | reverse complement strand
CTCATTCACACAATTTATAGTGATATCTACTGGCATTGAAAAATGATCACATTCTAGAAAATTGACAGTGCTACCTAGTGACATTTATGTCCCATCAGAATAAAGCGAACACTATCGAAGTCACTGGATAAACAACAATATAGACACTACTGCTCTAGTAAATACCTTAGTCATTTCCCAAAAAACTATGAACCGAAACAACCGCGCATAACGTAGCTCCGCACCAGTCCCAACAGTTGGACGGTACTTGCAGATAAAGGGTGCCAGGGGCTTGCTCACAAGGTCCGGGCGATTACGCCCCACAAGGAGGCACCTACTGGTTCTTCACACGTTCTTACAGGCGAGCAGCGCGACGCCAACGCCAACATTGCTTCTGATCGGATCATCGTTGAAAACTTTTTCGGGCGATTAAAGTCATTGTGGACGATTTGCGCTTCCAAGTACCAATTTATGCGTGCAAACTACAACATGTTTTTCGTCTGTTGCGTCGCGCTCACGAATGTCCATGTTCGATTTTTACCACTGCGCGCCGACGACCGAGACAAGCATTATCGGTATGAACAACGATTGTGCGCGATTGGCGCAAATCGGAAGCTTGCGCGTGATAACCAGCAAGCTAACAGTCGCGCTACACGCAGACGGCTCTTAAAGAATCTGCTTGTCGACCTTGCAGACTTTTACCGACATGATGACGACGGCGATGGGTCCGGAGGATTTCTTTTTAAATAAAACTTCTTCATGTACTCCGTTGATGTGCATTAACTGTGGTTCATTTTTAATACTGAGTGTATTGGTTGGTTATACAGTCCTTTGAAGTATTAGTGAGAGCGTTAGTTGATTACTTTGTCACTTCGGCAATTGTTGTGCCATTGATTAATAACATTGTGGATTTATATTCAACCCATGCCCTCCTTAAATGGGCACGTCAACTACCGGAATCTCACTCTTTGGGTTTGAGGCCTATTTGTAATCGAATTATTATCGATTCCCGCAGTGATACAGGCACTGGGCGTTCCTGTGACAGAGAATACGCGTGTTTGCATCAGGATATCGAATGCCACGGGATATTGAGTCTAACGATGCAATTGGGGTCACTTTCACTGCTTTCTTCGACTTTATCCCAGGAGATGTCGATTGTTGGGTCGCGTAGCCAGCCAATTCGGACTCGGCGTGGCCGAATACATGGGTATACAAACTTTCATATATGCAGTTGGGGCCAAACTTGAGAAATGGTAAAAAGGTTACTCGATGCTTTCGCTAACTGTGAGCGTTTGTAAAAACGTCGCTGTTCGCGAGAATAGAACTTGCTGTAGCAACTTGAATTGGAGCACGTCGGAAGGCCAGTTGACTCCCTTGGACGACGGGGCTTGTGCAGCCACGCTACCAGTGCGTAGAAACTGGCGGTGCCAGCGCGTGATGGAACGGTGGGAGCAGGCAAGAACTGCGGCAATGGCGGGCTTGTCGATGCTATAGATGTAGTACAGCACGATACCAGCCACTTGATGTCGTGGCTGTACACCTTATTGCAAAATCCTCGAGCTGGCGCCCAATTGAACACAGTCACACGCCACCGCATATATGCTCGAACCAATGTGCTCCATTCAACTCGTTCGTGCTCGATGTAGAACCTCGATCTGCGTAATCACCTCGCTTTGGCAAGTCAAAACGCACCAAAACGAGGAGGTTATGTAAAGCGAGATGCTACATCGAGGACACAGCTCGATTTAGCTTCGTGCACCATCAATCACATCGAGCAGGGCATCTCGATTGACATGTCATCGACTTGTTTCTCAAGGAGTTCCATCCTCGAATAGCCATTTCGGATGAAAACGACAATATACAGTACTAGTGATGCTTTTGCACACATCCACGTTTAAATATGACGGATTTGGAATGGACAAGTCGTTCGACTTGGACGTGGCTGTCTATATGGTGCTGAACAAAGAACTATGGTGGGGGGCATGTCAAAGGTTCAATTGTAGGATGCTTGCCTTCGGGCGATTGCACTGAAAATATTGATTTTGCACAAATTTCTCGAGCTATTTTCGTCATTTTATGAGCTCAAATTCGAACCCTGCTCGCAGCCCAGTTTGAACCATGTTTCGTAATGCAAGTGTTAGTAGAGGCTGTTAGCAAACACGGCTCCCGTCTTCCGGAGTGCGACACTTTCCAACAAGCCCATCGATTCCAGGACGATTCGCGCTGGCATATCCATGTACTCGGCGAGCTCGAGTATAACGCGCTCCATAGCGCTGTGCAGGCGGCCCTGAAAAGTGTCCATCGTTTTGTAGTGCGGGTAGAAATCCGCCTCGTCGTTACCGGGTGGCATCGACGCTCGAAGCGGCTCCCCAGTAGGCGCATGCACTGGCGCGAACGATGCAACGGGGTGTGGACTCACGGTCGCTACGGTAATCGCCTCGGTCGCTATCTGGCGCAGCAGCAGAATGTGATTGTCGAGGCTGGCGGGCGCGAGAACTTTGGCGTGTTGTCCGCAACGAACGTCGGAAGAAGTAGCCACGAACGCCTGCAAATGCTTGCGCTTGAGTGTTGGCTGACGCGCCGTCGTCGGGAACGTAAGCGTAACAGCAGCGTCGGCATTGACTTCGTACTTCCAGAGGTGCCAGCCAGGCGTGAGCTTGATGCTCATGACCACACGCGCAACGAAGTCAGCCTCGCAAGGCAAGAATCGGAGCGGGACGGCGCTGGCCTCGGTCGACGTTGTATCTGGCGGGGCAAGTGCAAGCAGCTGGTAAAAGTGCTTGGTGACGGCCGGCGGAAGGCATAGTGCCGACGATATTGTTTCGAAAGCCGCGGCGGCATTGAAAGCTGGTAGCGTGAGATCCAGGTGGTGTACCAGGTATGAAACTTCTGCCGAGATGGTGGACGTCGATGGCACCAGTTGACGATAGTTCGTGTTGAAGTACTCTTGAATGGGCATCATTTGTGCTCGCATGTACTGCGGAAGCAGTGGGAGGAGGTTGGTGTACGGCAAGCGGCCATCGCGAACAAAAACGAACAAGTCGCTGGTGAGGATGCCGACATGGCGCAGACGGCACGCGATGTAGAGCAGGGCCAGGTGCGATCGCAGGTTGAAACGACACAGCTGAGTATAGTTCTGCCCACGTTTTAAGTCGTAGTCCCACTGAGTTTCATAACCGGCCTCGACCAGGGCAGCTCTACAAGATGGGTCGACGATGAGGTACTTGTAGATAGTCACGAACGGTACCCGGCTCGAACTGTTGCAGCTTTTGGTGCAAACGATAAAAAGCAGTTGAGAAGCGGTCGGCCACCGTGCTGACTCCACTGCTCGAGAAAGTAGAACCATACATCCCGCGCAGCGTCGACAATCTCCGGGTCACCGAGGATGGTTGCAAGCGCGGTCGCCTGCAGGTGCAGCACCGTTTGGGAGACGTGCAGGCAATTCTCAATGGTCACAAGTGGTTTCTCGACGTGTTTGTCTTTGCGCTTTCGGCCTCGCTTGCCGCCAGGCCCAACTTTCCGTCCCCTTGACGCCATACCTTGGATCAGGACGTCTTCGTACTCGAACACCTCATTGCGGCTTTGGTGGTAATTCTGTGCGCCACAGATGTTACATGTGCTCTCGTCGAGGTCGTTCGTGGAGAAGTTGCTCTCGCCCGTGACTCCGCATGTCGAGCAGAACACCTCGAATTGGCTCATCGCGGCTTCTCGACTGAAGCAAGGCCATTGGTCCAATCCTTTTTGTACCCCGGGGCACGGCTGTTGAAATGGCTTAATTAAACCGTGCCCCGGGCTACGCTGAAATTGATGTTCATGGCAGTGGTTTTGAACTTCAATTTAAACCGATTGCAAGAGCGCTGGATGGGCACAGTTGAAGGGACATTTAATGTGGCCACCAAGCTCAGCGGTCTAGCAACCCCGAGTCCGCTTTCGATTAAACTACAACCAGAAGGCCCTTTTAAAGAGCTCACATCTTTGCTTTGACATTTTTGATTCGCATGCCGCTTTTTGGGCATTTTTCTACTCGCATTCAATGAGATCTCGTTCCACCTCTTTGAAAAAGCGATGCAAAATAAAGCATTCATTCCTGCGAGCGGCTCGTTCCGAATCGAGGCTCTTTTCTCATCCCTTCCTGTCGACAATGCCGCCCAAGGAACCCCCATTGAACCCACTTGGCGGTGAGCTCGATGTCGATCTAATTGCGTTGCGTATTACAGCATTGGAGGCCATTTCTCGAGGTAGCTCTTGACGCCATTCAGGATCGAATAATATACTGCACCGGTGTGGTGTGCATTGTACGAGCCAACTTGGGACAGCGCCGTGGCTTCAACTGTGCGCATTTCACGGGTGTGAACGACCTAATTGTATGCCAGTTGATGAAGAAGTCTGGAAACACGAACTAAACCAAATGAAACTATGACGAAATCAAAGGAAACGACGGCGAAATTGAACTGAGAATGTGACGAAACCAAACAGAAACTGGCCAAAATATGTGGAATTTTGATTATTCGCGATACATTGAGAGGAGAGTTTCCACAACAGGTTTCATCGCATCGCAAAGCCGCCTTAGACACCAATGCTGTGCAATACATGGCTGGTTGATGAGGCGACTGCCCGATGAGTTAATTAATGCTAGCTCTCGAAGCTTGTCACCCGTTTGTCAGAGGCAATGATGCGATCGGTCGCAGTCTACCCACGCTGTTTTTGCTTCCGTTTTTGGTGCTATCAGACAGCAATCTCGACCCACGAATTGTGTTGGTCTGGTACCTTGGAGAGCTCGTGCATCGTCTCCTCCTCTTTCTTCTGGTTCACCTTGCGAAGCTCCTCGACGCGCTTGAGTTTGTCGTCCAAGTCTGTCATCTAAATGCGGACGTGGCAACGCTCATTGCTGCGAGCACACACCTGAATCGTTTGGTTGGCGACCTTGTCGTCGGCCGCGTCCATGAGGTCCTGCACCAACGATGCTGCACGGTCTGTGTACACCGACGAACCTGCTTCATGCGACGGGCGAGCGCCACGCGCAAAGCCTTGCGGCGCTCCTCGGCCTCGGCATCCTTGGCCTCAACGGGGGCGTCTTGCATGCGTTCGAGCAAGGCCGCCGGCTAGGAGGTGTGAGCGACACAGCAGTGTCGGTACGACGAACCGGCTCGGGGGCAGCCGCCTTGAGTTCTTTCTGGTAGTCCTGAAGCTTGGCGTCGCGCTCCTTTTTCTTTTTCTCGAGGATCTTGTCGCGCTGTGCCTTAAGGTACTCGGCGCGCTTGCGAATCTCAAAGTCGGAGATCTCGGCCTGTGGTCGACATGAGAGCCGCGTGGGCCTAGCGAGGAACCTGCTCCTGGAACTCTTTGTGCTTCTCTTTCTTTTCGGCAAGCACCTGCTTGTTGCGACGGAATACCTCTTCGGCCTGCTCCTTTCCGCGTTGGATGGCTGCCTCGGCGAGCTCCATGTCCACAAGGCCTGTCTTGGGCTTATTCTTATCCTCGGCGGCTTTGGCTTGCACGGAGGCCAAGCGAAAGCTATGCATTTTGCATGGGAACCGGCGGGGTAGGAAAAAGGGCTCACCGCTCCTCTTCAACGGCGATGGAAAGCGCGATGGCTGCCTCGAGCTCGGCTTGTTCCATCTCTTCCTGCTTGTACAGCAGATCCATTTCCATCCAGTAGTCCTCGACGTATTCGTTGATGTCCATGTCGTCGTCTTCCATCGACTTGAGTTCGGCTTCTTTGGCCTCGGCTTCTAGCGTCGCCCGCGCTTCTTCAGCTGCCTTTTCCTTCTGATCGCGGACGGCTGTGATCACTTCCAGCTCGAGTTCAAGGTTGCGCTTCACCTGCCGCCACCGTAAGCCACCATCCGCACATCTAATTTTCACCATGAGTTTCTTGAAGGTCATAAAGTCGTCTATGGCAAGGATCTGATTGACGACAGCCATGCTAATCTCGGTTGAGTTGCGGCATTTCACGCAGATATCGGCAAAGTCTGTCGGCGTGATGCCAATCTCAGCAAGGTTGGCCGTGAGCACGCCATCGACTACGTACGACTAAGCTTCCAAAGCCTCACCAACGTACCGGCATCGCGGAACTGCTGGTGAAGGTCCGTGTATATAAACTTGTTCTCGTCGTCCGTGTCGAAGCTCGCACAGTTTTCGTCGATGAAGCTCATGATGGGCACCTCCCATGCCGGCGACTGGAAGAGGTTCATGACGAAGTCGAAGACCCACTCGCTGTCGGGCTGCGCCAAGTCCGCCATCGCCGGTCGTCCAAGAGCCAAAATGAACGACCCCCGAGATCTTGGTGACATGGAAGATCGTACGGATGCACCATCCGGATACCTCAAGCCTTCGACAAACCGGTTGGCAATCCGGTTTAGCTAACCGGTTTCATCAGCCAGTAAAGACTCATATCGACAGGTGATGCTGTAGCATGAGCTGCACAGCCGGTCATCGTGGAAGACGACACCAAGAACGGCAGCCAGCGCGTGAACAACGAGATTGTCCTCAAACAACATCACATAATTAGTTCTCCTATCCTAGCCGGCAAGACCATTTAGAGGCGGCCGTGGGCGGGGCGGTAGATTTCGTGGTTGCCATCAAGGGCAAGGGTGCCCTCCTGGCGCATCTTGGCGTACACATCGCGCTCGTACTTGGTGAAGCCCCACTTCTTGGAGCCAAGCACCTTCTGGCGACCAGGGAACTTGAACTTGGCACGGCGAAGGGCCTCGACGACGGCGGGGCCGAACGAGTCCTTGGAGCGGACCGAGATAATGGGCTGGCCAATGGCGACGCGGGCGGCAACACCGGTGGGCTTGCCGTAAGCGTGACGCATACCGGTCTGGAGACGATCGGCACCGGCGCACGAAAGCATCTTGTTGATACGGAGGACCTGGAAGGGGTGGCAGCGGATACGCATGTGGAAGTTGTCCTTGCCACAGAACTTGGTCAGGTAACGGTTGGCCGAAATACGGGCGGCTTCAAGGGCCTCTGACGAGAGCTGCTCCTTCTCATCCGACACCAAGTGGCACACGAAGGGGAAGGCATCGACCGAGGCCTTCTTGTTACCGACATCGTAGATGCGGATCTTGGGGTCGGGCACACCACGGCAGTAGCGCGACTTGATAAACGGCTTCTTGTTCTGGAAGCGGTAGCACTTGGCAGGACGGCGACCCATGGTGTTGGAGGAAACTTGGAAAGTGGACCTCGTCGCCGTCGCCCATTTGACTGGCGGGTGCCGCGCGGAAATATGCGGGTCGGGCGAGCAAATAAATGAAACTATTTTTATTCTTCCCAATCTGAAACGTTTCTATGCCGTTCACTATGAGTTGAATAATATAAAGTGGTACTCGAATTATTGAAATAAAAATCAATGTCCCTAACTATGCGCTCCAAGCAACGCGTTTATTAATAAACCACAACGTTTTCTAATAAAATGCAAGTTTTTATATTTTAATTGCGCTTTATCCCTCCAAAGTACGCGTACTTAAGGCAAATTCTGAGGTCCATTGATCTAACATATTGGAGCGGCCCTCGCACTTAACGAGAGTTTACCAGCTGCTGACCGATCTGGTTCCGCGAAGGCGATTGGCCGAGAATGACCATCACGAGGCAGTCGGAGGCACCAGATTTCGGAGGAATTCCAGATAATGCACAATATTCGTCCAGATCGTAGTCCCAAAACAGGACTGTGTGCTAGACGATATGATCTTCATCAAACTCGGAAAATCGAATCGTACGACGCAGATCTCGACGCGCACTCCCTTATAAATGCTACGGGATTCGGCATTACCATGACATGTCCATCAAAGCTGCACCAGTCGGCACCGTACAGTGTTTCACGACATTGATCCCGCAACATTCGTAGTTGATGACACCGTCCTGGTGGAACCAACCAGTATGTTCGAAGAAAGTATTCCCATGCAGTTAAAATTGCAGGCAAACAAATTGTATCGGCATTCAAATGCGATGAGGGGGACAGAATTGTACTCAGACCTCTTTTTCGACAATGTGAGTTTGTGCTGGCTCCAGGTAGTTTTGCTGTCAATTGATTCCAATGTGGTCCTTTTTTTTTGATAAAAGAAGGCGCAATAATATAGGCATTCGGTCATACCAATCGCTTCAAGCTCAAAAATGCACTGATGCGGTCTTTTGAGTCGTGGCAACATCGCCCGCCTTCAACTGACCATTCTGGCCATCTCACCACACTCCGTTCTGTAGTACACTGTAGTTCGACCACCCAAGGCTGAAATCTTCATTAAGCTCTGATGTTCGCTCCGGTCAACAAGTTTGCACTATCCTTGGTTCAGTATGATGTTCTTTCCCATAATATTCCCATGCATTTTTGCCCTTCCAATTTTGTTACGACACTTAGTGCAAAACAATCGCCTCTGTTAAATTAACTGCAACTCATGTTTGACCATCGATTCGGAGCCCAGACAACTGCATGCACGATGCCTCTTAATGATGTACAAGTTGTGCCTTGAGCCCACAATGCTGTTGTCTTCCGCATTGGCTACTTTTGTACTTCATTCAACCACGACGCACAGCTTGTCCGCTTTTACGACGGCTGTCAATTGCGTTATCACTACCAGCGTCTGTTGCAAATCTGTGGCCCACTGCGCACGAGGCACTGCCTTCAACTCGACATCCCTTCAATGACGTACTACTGCTTCCAGCGCTGGGGAGTTGCCACCCGGTCAGCTGCCGCTCGCGCAGTTGCTCGGCCCCCCGACAGCCCGATTTCGCCCGCGGCAGCAGGCAAGGCAGCACTTCCAACGACCTCCTTGCAGGTTGTACACATGTACATTAATTGTCAAACAGTGTATTCCAACAATCCACTGATCTTATTAACACTCGTATATCAGACACCTGAATCCGGTTGCAGTCGCCCCTGGATCTATGTTCCACTATCGAGGGCTGGTCGTTTTATCGGATTACACGCCATGCGACGTTTTTTACTTTGCAATTCGCCGATGCTCGACTGGAAGGCTGTCAAGATGGACCCGCCGGCCCAGCGGCGACAGACTTCCATGGAGTCGACGGGCTCGTCCACGGCGTCCGAGGACGGCTTCCAACGCACGGTGAGCGCTGTCGGAGAGCCGCGCAACTTTATGGACCGGCAGTGGAGCCGGCCACATGCCCGCGATGCCTGCACGCAGTGCACGGATAAGTTTACGATGTGGCGGCGCGCACACCGATGCCGCCACTGTGGGCGATCGTTCTGCAGCAACTGCTCGCGCCACCGGGTAGCGCTGCGTGGTCAAACGCACAAGTCTCGAGTATGTGATGCGTGCTTTCCCCACGTCCTCACTGGCAGTGCTGTACCCGTGAACTCGTTTATCCACTCGCGCGCGTGGGTTCCCCGCGGTGTTTTCGCACGCATGCTCAGCTATCTCGACCACGTGGATTTGTGTGTCGTGTCCATGACGTGCCGCTGGTGGTACAAACGAGCATCGCTCGACCTGACGTGGAAGCCACTGTATCGCAACGAGTTCCCCACAGACGATGACGCCTCCTTCCCGCGTGACATGCATGGCGCAGGTTTCGAAACCTTGCCATGGAAGCAAAAGTTTGCGATCCGATGGACGTCGCAGCGGGCAGCCCAGGCGGCGGCAGCCAAGAAGAAGTCGTTCAAAGTCATGGAATCGCTCTTGGCGTCGCTGGGCCTTCAAAAGTACGCCCCCGTGTTCGAGCGCGAAGAGATCGACATCGAGGCTCTCACAATGATGAATGCCGGGTACCTCCGCGACCTTGGTATCCCCGCAGGTCCCCGCGTCAAGCTGCTCAACATGGCGGCATGCCTCGTCGCCGATGGCGCCGACGACGATGACGAGCTGCGCAAGGCTGACGCTGCGCCTGCAGGCAAGTTTGCATCACGCAAAAAGGCCACGAGCCAGTACCGTACGTCGTTGGTGCGCCGCGTGCAGCAATCGACGGTGCGCATCGCCGTGCTCACGATCGACGGGCGGCTGCTCAACGTCGGCTCGGGTATCATCCTCCACGAGCGCGGCCTCGTAGCTACAGCGTTTCACTGCCTCGTGGGCGAAGGCTTCAACGTGATCGCCGACCCATCAGCCTTCATGGTGCTCATCGCGCCGACCGAGTCGGCCAGCGAGCCGCCGGCGTGGAAGTACTACGCCCGCGCGCTGCCCCACTGCAGCGAGGCCGAGCTGGACGTGGCTCTGCTCTGGATCGAGGGCGAGGTATGGTCGGACCCACCGTGCGGGCTGTACATTGGCGACGTCACGGAGCGCAGTATCGCCATGAACTGGACGGTGCGGCCGTTGGACGAGGGCTTTGACTGGCGCAATCTCAAGCTGCCCGCCGTCAGCGTCGGCAACTCCAACATGGTCGAGCCTGGCGACGAGCTGTGGATGTTCGGGTACCCAAGCAGCGGCCACAACACCATCACGGTGCACCACGCCATCTGCTCAGGCACGGACGCGCAGTTGTACAAGGGCATGGAGGTTCCCAAGGCGCTGCTTCGCTCCGCTGCGTTGCTGGACAACGGCTTCTCAGGCGGCGCCGCCGTCAACAAGAAGGGCCAGCTCGTGGGTATCATCTCGTTCAGCCTCTCGCGCCAGGACCGCGTTCGCTCCATCAGCATGATCAAGAGCGCCATCGAGCTCGCCAAGAGCGAACGCCTCAGTGACGACATATCGGACGATGACGACGACGTACTCCACCGATAGTAGTGCCAATGCAAGCGTCTGTGGTTGAGTACCGCGACGTCTTTGGGGTAGTGCAGGCGCAAGCAATAGCAGGAGCAGGATGGCGCAGACAGGTCTGTGGGGAGAGTCGCGGTGGAGGGAGGCCATGAGCGTGCGTCGGTGGTGGTTGCCCTTCCACCCGCACCTGGTGGTTGCTATAAATAGTTGAGTGCATCTTCTAGGTGGTGACCCAATCAACGCACAGATGTCCCATTCCATCGACATTGCTGCGACAGACTCACCGATGACGCTTCATTTCGAGACGACAGAGGCTGAGGCCCCGACGAGGATGCTGCAAGCTATGGCTGTGGAAGATGAGGCTAACGGGAACGCGATAGCCGAGTTTCGCGAGATTGTGCAGAGCATCATTTCGGACGGCACGTTCGCCGTAGGCGGCCGGCTGCCTGCAACTTTTCCATGGCCGCGGCTGGAGGTCGAGGGCGTCGGGCGCCTCGCCTTCCCGCTGTGCGCAGAGCAGGCAGCGACGCTCAAGGCGGTGTGCACGCCGTCGCCGTTTGGGCGTGGCCACGCCACGATTGTCGACCCGGCGGTGCGTCGGTCCGTCGAGGCGGACGCCGATCGCGTGCGTCTTTCGGCGGAGTGGGCCACAGCCGTCACCGCGCTAGCGCAAACGGCGTGTGAATCGCTGGGGCTGAGCTTCGCTGTCGACGCGCACCTGTACAAGATGCTGTACTACGAGACGGGCGACTTCTTCCTCGAGCACCAGGACACGGAGAAGGAACCGGGCATGTTCGGTACGCTGTTGCTGTAGCTGCCTGCAGAGCACTTCGGTGGGCACCTCGATGTCCGACACCTGGGCGAACGCAAACGCTTTGGCCTCGATGGCCCCGAGAGCGCTGACGCGCTGCACTACGCCGCCTTCTTCGCCGACGTCCATCACGAAGTGCAGCCTGTGACGGCCGGCCGCCGCCTCATCCTCGCCTACAACCTCGTGCGTCGAGGTGGCAGCGGTGGCGTTGCCATCCCGAGCAACGTGGTGCTGGTGCAGCGGGCGCGGGCAGCCGCCGACCGCTGGCAGGCGCCGGCGAAGCTTCTGGTGGAGCTCGATCACGAGTACACAGCAACGAGCGCGCGATTCGCGATGCTTAAGGGCAGAGACCGCGCGCTGGTGCGCACGTTGCAGGAGACGCAGCTGCTGGACCTGCACCTCGTGACGCTCGTCAAAAGCGTATCGGGCACACCGGCCGGGGGCGACAATGGCTACACAAGCGGAGCCGATACGATTACGATGACGAAGACGATGACGATGAAGACGATGGCCACGAAGATGAGACCGCCGAAATGGAAGACATCCTCGCCGAGTCCACGACCGTGGACGGATGGGTCAACGAACGCGACGAAGCCGTCACGATGGACGTTAAGGTGGACGTGCGGATGGAGCTGCTGCGCGGTGCCGCCGACATCTTCGCCGACATGGAGCCAACGAATCGCAGCTACGAAGGCTTCATGGGCAACTACGGCCCGACACTTGAGTTTACATACAGGCGGACGCTGCTCGTTGTGTGGCCGCGAACCCGTTCGCTAGAGATCGCTGGTGTCAGCCCGGCTCTTGCACTTGCGCAGACACAGAAGGACGCTGGCGACATGGCAGCCGCCACCGCCACGCTCGCGCGCATCGCCGCCTTTGCCAAGCCACCGACGCTGCCGCAGCTCGCATTGGCGGTGGAGTGCGCGGCCGCCGTCAGCGCAGTTGACGTCGCGCTCGCCTTCCTCCGGGTGTGGGCGTCGCGGGCGTCCGTGCCACCCCCACCACCATCGTTTCCATTTCACCGGTCGCTGCTGACGCCAACGCCGAGCGCGAGCGCGACACTTGTGCCGGCGATCGCAGCCGCGGTCCGCACCTTTGGTTGGACTACCGCCGTCCGCGACACTGTCGTGACGTCCGTCGTGCAGCCGCTCGGCGTTGCTGGCGTCATCGAGCTGGCCGCCGCTGCTCAAGACGCGCCCCCCGCGCTCCTCGCCGCTGTCGACTGGCGGTCGGCAGTGCTGCCGTTGTCAGCACTTGTCGCGGCGATCGACCTCGCGGCCGCCGGCTTCGTCGTTGCCTTGGAACTGCTGCATCTTGTGGCCGCCGCCAACCTCTCGTACGCCGACCTGGCGGTGCTCGTGGAGCACTCGTGGCAAACACCGACATCAGCTACACCCGCTCTTGCAGTCGCTTTGGCCCAGCGACCGCCCGATGCGCGACGCACAGCAAGCGTCGCTGTGCGCCTCCTTGCAACGCCCGCGGCGGCGCCGGTGCTCGTGCAGACGCTCGTGGCCAACTGCCGGTCACCGCATGACACGGTGGTACCTGACGTCCTCGCGGTGGCGCGGGCAGTCGCCAGCTCGGAGGCGTACCAAGCACTGGCGCGCTTTCGCCTATCGCTGTTGCCGGGCGATGCAGCGGCGCCACCGCCCTTTTCGTGGTGCCAGCCAACGGTGGAGCTGCTGTCGCACCCGCAGGTGCAAGCCTTCCTGCGGGGGCCCACGGAGCGCATGACCGAGTGCGGCTTCAACGGCATTGCTCACGCGCGCAACTTCGCCGCTAAATACTTTGACGGACGGGTCAACGCCATCACGGGCGCTAGCGCCAATGCGACGCCGCTTGGTACAGGTAAGAACGCCCGCTGCGACATCGTCAAGACACAAGCCTACCACGACGCCGCCACCGCTGCCTGGCACCGCCACAAGCGCGAGGCCGAAGCTCTCCGCCAACTGCTCATGGCGACTGCGGCACCCCCGTCGGCGACCGTCGTCGTTGACTTGTCTCTTGACGACTAATGTAAGGTCGTGTACCCAATTGGCGTCGAGAGTGTTGGCACGCCCCCCGTCGTTGTCGCGGCAATCCGACGCGGTTGCTTGGATAGGTGTCTGAGGCAGCTCCCTGTGACACCTCCCGTCGACGTCCCACTGCAACTTGCCACCTGACGTCACCGCGACAACGATGGTGGATGAGATGCCAGCTGCCCGCCAGCGATCGCAGGAGGAACACGGCGGAGACAGCAGCGCGCACTGGCCACTGCGTCGTAATGGCGTGAGGACAGGTCACCACCGGCGCCAGGCGTCTCGAAGCGTTGCCAACACTGCCTCCATCGCCCCGCGTTGCCGGGGACTGACCTCTGGCCCCTTGCATGCGGTGCTGCGCGGTCCGGCTACTCGGGAAACTCGGTACGATCCCACGCCCGCAACTGGCACCTCACCGACCGCCGAAAACACGAGGAATGAATAGCATTAAACGACGGCCGGTCAAGCGAGGAATACCGAGTGGAGCATGTCGAACTGCCGCGCGAGCCACGTAAGCTTGGCCGCATCGCCGCTGCCAGGCAGCGCGGCCCAGTCCAGCTGCGGCGTCGTGGTCGCTTCGGGCAGCACGAACGGCGCCACCGCCGTTGGCACGGCCAACGCTACGATGGAGCACGCCACAGTGACGGTCGCGTCCTCGAATACGGGTTCCAGCAACCTACGCTTCGCCTGAGCCCTCGCCGGCGTCGCGCCACGTACAGAGAGCCGAGCACCGTGTCGTCCGCCATCTTGCCTTCGCCGACGTAAGTGCCGTCCCAGGCTGGCGCCGCTAGCAGCACGAGCCGCTGCCGATCGTTCTCGAGCACTGCCTTCTTGAGTCCGAGCGCCTTGGCATCGCGGTGCAGGGCCACGGCCACCTGCTGGCACACGGTGGCCTCGACCCAGCGGCAAAAAGCCGCAAGCCCAAAGACGTGCTGCACGGTGTCACCACGGCACTCGATGCGCGTGCCTCGCACGATGACCTCTATGCCCACGTTAGAGGCCGCCGGTGCCGCTTCGCACACCCGTGTAGAAGTCCTTGCCGATGCTCAGCTCGAGGGCGGCCAGCGTCGACAGCTGCGGGCACGTCTTCCAACGCAGGAGCAGGTAGATGCCGCGGGTGGCGTCGCAGCGCGGCACACACAGACCATCGTCGAGCACGCGGACAGCCCCGTGGCCACGAGCCAACGACGCCGCAAGCGCATCGAGGTAACTCTGCATCTGCGCCTTGAGAAGTGCATGCGAGAGCACGTTCACGAGAGTTTGCAGCGCGCGCGGGCGGGCATGGGTGGCCACAGGGGTGTAAAGCGTTGGGCGTTTGTCGAGGTTGCACCGTACGTGGAACTTTCGCGTCTCCTGTAGCAGTAGCGTCGTCGCGAGGTGGCACAGCGACGCCGCGGCCGCCGGCGCGGGTTCGACCGCCGCGTCTACGAGGCGGATGGCGAGCAACTGGTGCTCGTCCATGCGCACTTGGATCTCGTCGTCCTTGATGGACGACATGGAGATCGGCGCCGCGCCGCGCGTCGTGGTCACGACGGGCTGGTAGTTGGGCAGCGGGAAGAGCGTCTCGACCCACTTAGCTGTCGGTAACAGCGCCTACGTCGGCATCAGCGGCACCTTAAGTGCGGCGAAGGCACCTCCTGCATGAGCGTTTCGAAGGTTTCCTCGCAGTACACCGAGTGCTGCACGGCCACGAGCAGCGCTTGGTTGTGCTCGTCGAGCTTGGCCACGTCTTCCTCAGCGCTGCCCAGCGCGTCGTACTCGGTGGGTTCCCTACCGCAGGCTCAGCGGTGGCTCCCGGCGAGAGACGGGCGCACCACGAAGGCACGGGCGGCGCCGGCAATGTGTAGGCGTCGAGGACCTCACCCGTCGTTGTTGAGCGTAGTTCGAGCTACGTGGCGAAGGCTCGGTGCGCGCAAAGAGGTGGGGAATACCTGCAGCGTGCGCTTGAGATGGAACTCGGGTGAGGCTACGCGGACGAGGCCAACTGCGGTGCGGCTAAGCTATGACACGACGATGGGTACGTCATCAGGGCGGCAACGTACCTCGGCGTAGGCCACGTCGTTGATGGTCATGGTCGGCGGCACGAAGGAGGAGCCAGCTAGACGTGGGATGACACTCCGGTGTCGGCGACTCAACGTACCGGTGGCAAAGCTGCAGTCGACGGCAAGCGGTTCGCCGGCGCGAAATGGTTTTGGAATCGTGCCGTGCACGGGCGCGCAGATGTTCCATTTGCCTAGGAGCTACAGATGATGAGAACGAGAAGAGGGTCGTGGCGAACGTTGCGGGTGCCCTTGAAGAAGAGACGTTCCTTCTGTACGGAGGCTTGCATGGCAGTTGCACCTCGCGAGAGGATGTTGGCGGCATCGGAAATCTGCGTTGCTTTGGACGTAAGCAAGTACGTGAGGTCCTCCTTCTTGGCCTTCAAGTGCGACTCCTCGCGCTGACAGTACACTTCTTCGATGTACTCGCGTCTTCGGAGCAAGTCGATGGTGTTGATGAGTTGATGAAGTTCAACGGTGGCGGCCTGCAACTCCGACACAATGGGGCGGTAGTGCAGGCGCGGGTCGATCACATCTTCTGCAGGGGTATCATCGGCCTTGGTCGTCGTGCTAGCAACCGACACCGCGTCATCATCAGGTTCGGCTTTGTCAGGATCATTCGTCTTGCGTCGCTTAGCACTTCCATTTGCCTCCGCGAGCTTGGCCTTGACACGCCGACGCTCCAAATGCGCGATGACGTGCGCATACGTCTGTGCGTCCGTGAGCTCTCTACGTTGCATCTGAGCGCCAACATGTATGACCGCGGGCAACGTACTGAACAAGGATCTCTTCTCCATCATCCTTGATAGCCTCGACGTTTGGGAAGTCGAGGTCGTCGGGAAAGAGCGCGATCCCTCCGTGAGTCTCGTCGTCCTGCGGCATGATGCGACTTGGGTTTTTTCGTCCGCAATTATTTCACGGTCGGCAACGCTGAGATTTTTATCTTCATTTTTGTATTGCCTAATTTCACGCAACTTCATCCACACTGGCCCCATGGTCGATTGCATCAATTTGTACCGCATCGTACTCGGCCGACGGCGTCCAGTACACGCGGCCTCGGCGCGCCGGCAGTGCGTCCAGCGCTGCGCGTTGCTTACAGGGTTTGTTTGCTTGGAGGCAGACTCATAAATTTAAGGCGTGTTCAAGCACGCCAGACCATTGGTCAAAATTTATTTCAAATGAGATGTGATTGGCAGTGCGAAGGGGCTTTGCTGGCATTTTGACCAATGAGAATGCATTTTTAAACGGCACCTTCAAGAGGGCGGGTTGTGACTGCCTGCGACGTACCGTAGGACGGGTGCTCTCAACGTCAAGTCGTACGATGGTGTGGAGGCAGTGGGATCGCGGGATTCGAACGTCCGCACCGACCCGATCGAACAGCCTGTAACGAGGCCACCCATACAAAACCTCGGTGTCCCACCCAAAGGCAAGTACTATGGCGGTCACTTGGGGCCAGCGCGCGGTGTCGTGCGCGGTCTGATTCGAGTTCCAACATCAGCTTCGCTGCAGCTAATTGGGCTTGTCTCGACTGGCGACGATGCTCGCGCTGTCTCCTGTCTTGCTTCCTTCCCGCCACCGCAACTGGCCGGGGCGTGCTGGCCTCATACCCTACTCATACACCAGCCAACCCACTTTTCAATCCTCACCACCGCGCCTCATGAGTTTTCCGACGCTGATTCTCCACACCAACAAGGCTGGTGTTCGCACACCGCGCCACTGCAGCTTTCCACAGTGCGCCAAGGTTGCCAAGGCCCGCGGTTTCTGCATCGCCCATGGCGGCGGCAAACAGTGCTCCGTCGATGGCTGCGCCACGTCGGCTGTGAGCCGTGGTCTCTGCGTCGCCCACGGCGGTGGCAAGCGCTGCGCCTCGGATGGCTGCGACAAGAGCGCGCAGACTGGAGGCCACTGCTGGATCCACGGTGGCGGCAAGAAGTGCAATGTCGACGGCTGCGCCAAGCGGGCCCAAAGCGGGGGCTGCTGCATTGCCCACGGCGGCGGCAAACGCTGCAGCGTACTTGGCTGCCACAAGGTCGTACAGTACTCAGGCCTTTGCGTCGGCCACGGTGGCTACCGCCAGTGCACCTCGGGCGCTTGCCAACGACGCGCCCTTGCCAACGGCCGCTGCCGGCGGCACCGCGGTGCCAACTACTGCCATATCTGCAGCTGCAAGCTCAAGTCGGGCGACGGCCTCCATTGCGACGCGCACGCCGCCCTGTCGCCCCTGCAGGCATCACCTTCGTCAACGCCGCTGTCGCCGCTTTTGCCGTCGCCCACGTCAGTGAGCATGCTGCAACATTTGCTTGGCCGCACGTGTCTCGTGAGCGGCTGCCATCGTTTCGCAAAAGTCCAAGACCAGTGCCTCCAGCACGCCACCGAAGCGTAGAATGTTCTCCTTTTTAATCTATCTATTTTGCTTATCTTCCTCGTGCACCTTTGCAGCTCCGCGCTGAGATTCTCGCGGCTTCCAGCAAGCCTCGACCTTGCCGATCGACCGGCCACATGGCAGCCGATCACTCGGAAAGGCACCCATCCGACTGGGCTCACGGTCGAAACGAGCGGCGCGAAAACGTCGACATCTTCCAAGGGGTCGGGGTCGCATCTCCACCGTCGATTCCCGCCGACAGTTTCGTGGTGTCGATTTGACGCCGCCGCAGCCACCAATGCCACTGTCCAAACAGATATATACTCCCAGAAACTGATTTGTATAAACATGCACGCATTCTACAGTACTCGCACAGTACAAAGACTCGAGTAGACAAATAATGGCCTTGTGTCGTCTCGGTGTCGGCAACCGCCGCCGACGCCATTTTGAGGCGTCGCGACGCCGATGCTGCTGGTCGACGAGGTATCGCTGGTGAGAGTAGCTAGGATGGGGCCAGTTGTTGGGCAACGGGAGGCTGCAAAATACCGCACACTGGGTCGTGCCCATGATGCTCGGAGCTGGCGCAGGTGGAATCGACAGCACCACTGTCGATTTAGTACCTTATTGCTTCAAGAACCAGCAACATGTAGTTGAACCAGGAGTAAACTCGAATATGCCCTTGCCAGCTTGGGCATACGCGCGGTAAGCGCCCCCTCGAAGCGCGATCCCGGCTCGTGCGTCCCGCTGCCGCCGCAAAGGAATAGGAGTCGTTGGAGCCGTCGATCGGAGCCAGCATCTCCGTGGAGTCTGCACGTGTCCACGAAACGCTGGGGCAGCGTTTGCACCATGCCGGCTCCAACTGAAAAGTCACTCTTCACCAACAACGGCTGCTCCCAGATTGCAGCAGACTGATCTGTTCCGCCTTCGGCCAACTCGGTTACCTCGAAAACAAGCAAAAACGTGCACTTATAGTTGGTTACACGACGCGGGGCTTGAGCGTGGTGGCAGCGGGCGACTCGAACGCGTGGTAGGCGTCTTTGTCCTTGAAGCTCGAGTTGCGCTGAGCCCGCGACCGCAAGAACGAGTGCGACCGCGACATGCGCGAGTTGCGTTGCTGCTCCTCCTCCTCGGCGGCCTTGAGCGCCGCGTGTTCCTTGGTCTTCTCGTGCTTGAGCTGGATGGCGCCACGCTGATTGCTGGCGCCGAACACGAACAGAACCACAGTGAGCGCGATGGCGAGCGCCGCAAACACAATATGCGCCGTCATGAACGTCGGCCGCGCCACCGAGATGCCTGTGAGGGCGCCATAGTACACGAGGAACGACACGAGCACGAAACGCAGCTGGCAGCCGCCAGGGAACACTTCGATGGCGCACAGCCACGTCGCCGTCGACACCGAGTAGGCGACGGCAAAGTAGAAGAGGAAGAGCACCACAGAGAGCACGATGGGAGTGTCGGGAGCCTTCTCGAGCGCCTTGGACTCCGGGTACAAAGAGTTCTGCAGCACGAGCGCGCCGACCGATAGCAGGCTCACGAGCGGCAGCACGTCTTTGAGAAGCGTCTTGCGGCGAATAGCATCGATTGTGAAGAAGCCCATGAGGAGGCCAAGCATTGCCATGAGCGCATAGTACCACTGCCACGGCGTCGCCGGCGTACCCTGCGACGCCGTCGCGTACTGCACGAGCACGCGCAGGAAGAGCGTGCCCGACGACACGAGCGCAAACATCACCTGGAGCAGCACCACCACGAGCAGGCGGAAGGCCAGGTTCGGCGGATCCTTGGGGTACATGTTATCGTGGATGGCCTGGAGCTCGTCGAGGATGTCATGCTTCTGGCGCAGCCGCACGAGCGTCGCTTCGGCGCCCTTTTTGTTGCCACGGCGGAGCTGCCACACGGGGCTCTGCGGTAGAAACACGCCACCGAGGAGCACCAGCACGGTCGGAATCGCACCGTAAATGAGGTGCCGCCGCCACATGTCGGTGGCAAGGTCGTCGTCCTTCCAGCCCACTTCGAGCAGGTGCGTGTTGAGCTGGAAGAGCAGGAGGGCCTCGACAAAGTAGCCGAGGGCGCTGCCAAAGACAAACACCACGACGGCCTTGCACTTCCAGTCGCGCGTGCAAATCTCGTAGTTGTACAGGCAGATGGCGATGCTCGACATGGCGATGGCAGCCCCGATGACCATGGCAGCAACCGTCACCATCGTTGTCGCCGTGGACGCCGCAAACATGAGCCCGACGCCCACGAGCGTCAACGCTGACGACAGTACAAACGTTGTGCGCCGACCTGCAATGAAGCACAGTCCGACACCGAGGAGCACACCCGCGAGGCAGCCGAGACCCACAAAGAGCGACAGGTTCTTTTTGAAGTCCTCGCGCGAGTCCCGCGAGCCTGGGATGTTGAGGTTGATCCAGTTCGTGAACGATTCGTTGATGGCCAACCACTTGGGATCGTTCATGTAGCCGAGGCTGAAGAGCGCGCACATCATCCAGCCGTGCGTGAAGCCACCGAAGATGCCCGTGAACATCGAGATCGATGCCGCGTACTCGCCACCCGTCGACAGCGTCTTGGAGAAGCCTTCGTTGTACATCATGCGTGTCTGGATTGTGTGCATGAACGGAATAGCGCTGAGCACAACGAGCGGTAGCAGCAGCAGCAAGCCCAGCAGCGCGTCAAACAGGTACCCAAGCTCCTGCACCAAGCCCCAGCGAGCGATGGGCAGGCCACAGAAGCCGTGCAGCACCAGCGCGTACTGCAGCAACGCGTACAAACCAGCGAAAAGCGCAACGAAGAAGCTCAGCGCTTGTTTGCCCTTCCAATCGGCGATAGCGCCGACGGCCACGACGCCACCGATGCTGGCGCCGATGACGACGGCCAGGTACAACAGCCCACGCGGACCCCGAAGCTTGTTGCCAAAGACCATGCGGGAGAAGGTACCGACGAGCCAGAGGGCAACAGCGACGCCGCCGACGGCCGCCAGAAGCTGGTAGATCGAGCCGAGATCGAAGGCGTACGTGTAGATATAGTACACGACAAGCACGTGGCGAAACTCGCGGACGGCATACGAGAGGCGCGACGTCCATGAGATGGGCTTGTACAAGTCAGCCTCCGCCTGCCACCATGCCGCCCATGTGTCAGCCTTCTTGTCGCCCGTGGCGCCGAGCCAGTCGAACCAGTTGAGCACGTCCATGCGCGTCTTTGTGAAGTCGAAGCCGTCCGTGTTGAAGATGAACGGCGCAAAGAACCAACACACGACCAGCAGCCACACAGCAAACGATGCGACGCCGTAGCTCTGGCCCTTCTTCGAGTAAGACTCCATGTTGGCGATTGTCGACGGCAGGTTGCCCTCGCAGTCCGTGCCGTTACCATCGCAGTACTTGTCCTTGGCGCCGTTGCCAATGTTGAACGTGCCATACAACCCAAAGAGCACCATGAGCGCCATGAGTTCGAGCGCTTTGCGATAATGCGATGCCGCGTACTCCTTGAAAAAGTTGACAAAGGTCTCGCGGGTGATCGCAAAGCCACGGCCCGTGCCGCGGTACTTGGAGCCGCCACGTTGGATGGCGACGTCGTAGAAATGCGCCTTGGTGCCAGTCTCGAAGATGTAAAACACCGGGCCAAGCGTGATGAGGAGCTCACAGAACTGGATCACGGCCTGGCGGATGCCCACCTCGACGACGAGCGTGGCCACGAGCGGAATCGTCATGAGCATGCCGAACTGGAAGATAAACTGCGTGTTCATAACCTGCGCAAGGTGGTCGAGATCCGACGTCACGGGAATCACTGCCTTCTCCACGTCGAAGTGCAGCGCCACGTACAGTTTGCAGTAGGCGTACACAAAGACGCACACGACCGTGAGAAAGTTGGCAATGTAGAACCCCATGTGCGAGTAGTACATGGCATTGAGGCGGAAAAAGTCCATGCCAGCACCCATGCGGTGGGCTTCACGCGACAGCGACGACTCGGCCGAACCGTTCGCGAGCTTGGCCTCGAACGCGTTGATCTGCGACAGCGTCACGTCGCGGCCCTTGCCGCACTGCATGAACTCGACATGGGTCACTTTGCCGCCGCGCAGAGCGCACGAGTAACCGGCAAACACATCCTCCGACAGGTTGATGCCCTTGGAGGCCTTCGATACGCCGCCGTTGGTCATGATGTAAAGTTTGTCAAAGACGTCGGGGTGGCCGTAGTGCATACGCGTCTGGAGCGGGCTGGCCATCACACGTTGCGTAAGACTCACAAAGACGAGCTCCTGTAGTGTCATGAAGCGCGCGAGCGACGACGCCTTGGCCGTGAAGATGTACTCCTTCATGCCGATGATCTGGACGCCCTTGCCCGTGGCGAGGAAGTTGGGCATCTTGAGCGCCTCCTCAAAGTAGTGTTCCTGGTTCATATCGATGGTCTGGATGTACTCGCCGCGTGTGAAGGGCAGAGCGATGTTCTGGTTCTCGGGCTTGCCTTCACCGACGATCGGGTGGCCAGGCAGCTGGTAGCGGTAGACCTCAACGATGTCGTCGCCCTCAGCCTTGACGAGCACACACTCAAAGTCGTCGCCAACCTGCTCCATGAAGCTCACGCGCCAGTTCGGGTACTTGCGCATGAGCAAGTCGATGTCGGCGGCCCGCGGGTCGTTGGCCGCGCTCTGTGCCGCGTAAATCTGGCACGACGTGATGTAGCTGAACTTCATGCCGACAATGTGGTCCATCTGCTCAATCTTCTCTTCGTGACTCATGCTCTGATCACTGCCGATCTCGAGCCAGCGCAAAATCTTGATGGCGTCCTCGTACAGCATCATGCCGTGCACCGTGCGCGCAAGCGTCTGACCGCGCATCGACGCCCACAGCCGCACCTGCGTCGGCGACGTCATGAGCGCTTCCTCGCGCGACGACACGCCAAGCCGCTCCAGAAAGTTGCCCCACTCCTCGGGATGCAGCGTAATGAGGTACTTGAGGATGCTGAGGTCTTCACGACCAACCTTCTCCTTCTTGGCCTTGGCCTCGGCCGCCGAGAAGAGCGGGTTTACCACCACACGGTCGTTGAGCTCCTCGAGCGAGTACAGCACCGGTTCGTTGTAGTACGGCGTCACAACCGAGAAGGAATGCATGCTCTGGATAGCGTCCACTTGCGGAATGTACATGGCCAGCGAGTTGAGAAAGAAACTCATGCGGCGCTGGGCCTCGGCGCACCTCGGCAGCGCGTCCGCGATGTCGAGTGTAAGCAAAAAGTACAGTCGCGTGCAGTAGCTCATCGCGCTTTCAGAGAGGCCGCCGTCGTCCGACGCCGTTTCCTCATCCACAAACAGCGACGACAGCAGCGTCATTTGATGCGTCATGTCCGACGTGAGCTGCGTAAAGCGGCAAGCCGTCAACCGCTGCCGCAGCCCGTCGCTCGGGAAGATGAGTTGCAGCGTGGCCAGCACGTGCTCGACGCGCTCAACGACGAGGGCCACGCGGTCCTGGAGCACCTGGCTGCCGACGCGGGCGTTGGCCGGCAACTCGTCCTCGGCGTCAGGCATGTCCAGCAGACAGGCGAGCAGGTCCACGGCGTTCTCACGGAGCTGCGGTACGAACGACAGGTTGGCCGACCGCAGGGTGTCGTCCGGGTGGGCCGTGGCCCGGGTTAGCGCCTCCAGCAGCAGCGCGTCTGCGGGCCCGAGAAGTTTGCTCAAGATGCGGATGCCGAGGTCGACTGCGTTGAGCGTCACGTCTACAAGGCCCTCCTTCGCGAGCTCCTTCGAGAGCTTGGCGCGCGACGGGCTCTTGATGGTGCCGAGAACGTCGCAGGCACGTGATGTCTTGCCGGCGAGGAGAAATACCGGGTCGTCCACCTGACCGGAGGCCGAGATCTGGTACTGGAGGATGGCCGACTCGCGGTCATCGATTAGATCTGAGAGGCGAAAGCTACTGACGCACTCGTTCCAGACGACCGAGAAGCGCAGCCGGGCTTGCACCTCAGGCGACGTCGAGTCGGCGCCGGCGGCCATCATACCCCGTGCAACGCGCGACACCACCTTTTGGTCGAAGAGCGATGGCGCCGTTTGCAGCTTCTTCATGAACTGGCCGACGCGCGACGAGTGGCCGATCTTCATGCGGAAGCCCATGTACATACCGACGATGGCTTGGAAGATGGCGAGCCAGATCTGTGTGTCGTAGATGTACACGAGGAACGTCGGTGCCCAGAGTGCGCCAATGAAGAGAAGATTGTGTCCCGACTTGAGCAAGTTCGAGTTCGAGTCGACGCTGAGCCCGTAGAGCTCGATTGACGGGTTCATGAGCGGCATGATCATAAGCTGCAGATTGAAGACGAACTTAAGGCCGAAGAGCAGGATCCAGAAGATGCTGTACTTGAGAAAGTCGCCGACGGACTGGCCCATCTCACGACCGATGTATTGTGAGCGTGTACCCTGCAGCGCGCGCAGCGCCGGCATGTTGGCGCCGTTGCAGAACATCGAGACCGCGGCCGCCAGCACCACCGGCACCGCGTACGCCCCGACGTACAAGGGCGCCGCCGTGAGGTAGCTCTTGCCCAAAAGCATGTCGGTCTCGCTGGGCGACGTGATCATGCAACAGAAGAAGGCGAGAAAGACCGAGTGCCAAAGCAGGCGGCCGTAGAGCGCCAGCGCGTACATCTTGTGGCTGAAAATGAGCGCACCGTCGATCCATACCTGCAGCACGACCTTGAGCGCGCTCAGACCGGCGACTGACGCCGCGATTGAGTAGAACGCGTGTTGGCGCAGGCTCGAGTAGGTCGAAGAGAGAAAGTTGTCGTAGATGTGGAAGCCCGAGCCGTTGCCGTTGTTGGTCTTGACGCCGACGTACGCGATGACCACGAGGACATGCAGCATGACGAGAAGGAAAAAGAAGATGCGGTAGAAAGCAAGGAAGGGGCTCAAGAGGGACCGCCGCTCCTTGAAGGTCTTGACCTCACGACGCTCAAACGCCCTCGCGACGTTCGTTTCGTCGAAGCGAAGACACTCGGGTGACCAGAAGAACTCATTCACATCGTCGTAGTTGGTCACGTTTTTGTGGTCCTTGGCCTTGGCGTCCTTCTTGCCCGACAAGGCCGGGTTCATCTTCGCTACGACCTTGTAGATCGGCTTGATGACGTTGTTGAGGAATGCCGTGTCGGCGGGCGAATGCTCGGGCTTTGTGCCGAGGGCCTCGAGCTTTTCCCACCGAGCAGCCATCGTGTGGTACAGGAAGCACAAGCACTCGGGCATAAAACGCAAGTTCCCAGCTTCGCCCCAGATGAGAAAGTAAAGCGCAATCTGCGCTTCCTGGCTCTGGCCAACCCAGCGGGGTTTCGTGCCGAGAAACTTGCACCATTTAGTGTAGTTGACGAAAGTGGCGCTATGGAGTTGCTTGAGGCCGTCGCGCGTCGGGTCAGCGCTGCCCTTGTTGTGGAGACGGGTTTGCTTGTTCGTGAGCAACACCGCTACGTGCTCTTTCTGGTTGCGCATGCTCGCAACCTGGAACCCTAGCAGGCGCTGGAGATGCTCGAAGACCCCGCCTTGATGGCCCGAGTCGAGGCGCTTGAGGCTCTTGCGAAAGTCCTGGTGCAGCATGGACGCACGGGGAGCAGGTGCACCATGTCCCCCGGCATCATCGAGACTATCCATGTCGAAGTAGTTCTCCCGGGCGGTCCGCCGCGAACCGCGGCTGGCCTTCCGGCGAATCTCGACCTCGGTCATGGATGGGGCAAGAACAAGACTGGTCGCAATTAAATGTTCATACAAACCGCGACATCTCCGCATTTAAAATATTGCGCCAGAGTTACATCCATGCCGTCCAGTGTATTAAATTTTCAATCGAATTCAAAAACGCTCTATTGTTCGGGGGTTTCCCAGCAAGAATAGCCCAACGCCACAACGCCCCGAGACCTCCGACCGCGACGGCGACGGACCTCCGACTGCGCCTCTGCCCCGCCCGCCAGTCCTGCCTCAACGTGTTGCAATCGTCCGTGCTAATGGCGCCAGCTGGAGAAGCTGACGGCTGTACCTTTATATTTATTTTATATTGATGTGTTTTTCCAACCTGACCGCGCGGTCGTGAAAAATCAGCAAAGGAGCACCTTTTTCGAAAAGCGCACCTGATGATATGCATGGACGAGGGCATCGCGCGAGCGGCAATGCCGGGGACGAGGAGCGCCAACGTCAGCGACAGCGCAGCGGTGTGGGTTCAAAGACGACACCGAGGGCTGCAGTGGCAACGATGGGCGCTCAGGACGGCGGAGGTGCGTCTTTGGTAGGAGATGGGAAGACGACAAAAGCCCAGTTTCAGGGAAGGTGTTACTTACAAAGGTGTCGCAATGGGTGCGCTTTTGAACATTCCATTTTGCGATCTTCAGCTGGAGGCCTTGCCAGCATGGAGACGAGGAATACGACGGGGCACGAACGCTGCACGCTGCTGTCGGGCACCTTCGACACGCTCGTGCAAGTGGGGCTTGGTCTCTTTGCCCTCACTGTGCTCGTCGTGAAGCGATATCTTGAGCGTCCCATGCGTCCTGTTAAGGTGTGCAGAGCTGGAGAGGCACGCATGACGGCCACGTTAGGTGTGGCTCTTTGATGCGTCCAAACAGGCGATCGGTGCTTTTGCCGCGCATGGCGCCAATATGTTTATAGCCATCTTGCTTACAAGTGCGGCATCCGACAACACGGAGGCTGATCAGGTTCGAGTTGCTGGTGGTTGTGTCAACTCAGACGTTATACCGGTAGTGTGCCTTCTACTTCGTCAACTTTACCCTTGACACGACCTTTGGCGTGCTGCTCAACTATGCATTCTTGCGCTTGCTCGTGCGCGCGGCGGTGCGAGCCTTCATTCGTTGTCCGCCGATCAACGTCTCCACAGGAGCGACGCAATTGGACCACGCTGCAGGTGCCTGGGGACTACGGCAACCCCATCCGCCTCCGGTGCGTCATTTCCCCTCTCCAACACCTGACCTCCCCCATCTGAACGCGCAGGACGTGGCTACTCCAGCTCTCGACGTGGATCCTCATCATCTTCACCGTGAAGATCGTCATTGGCTCCGGTATCTTCGTACTCGAAGGGCCCTTGGGCGACGTCGCGGCGTGGATCTTTCATCCCCTTCGGGAGCACCCGCACATCGAGTTGCTCATTGTCATGGTCGCGTGCCCGTGCCTCATGAATGGCCTCCAATTTTGGGTACGACGACGACTTCACGTCCATTTGCTCATGCAGCCAGCAGGTTCAAGACAACTTTCTGAAGAAACCCTCGCGCTCCATGGAACAGCTGCCCAGCGACGACAAGCCGTGCCGGACCCACAGCGAAGGTGCCACGGAGCTCTCGTCGAGAAGCGTCTAGCCGCTCGGGACACGGAGGCTTGGTCGAAGCGGCTTAAAATTTACTCCATTTTTGGAGTCCCCGAAGTAATCTCATCTCCATCACGCCCGTCTGTGCACGGGCGCACACCCAGAGCCCGCCCAGAGCCACCCGCAGAGGCCATTACCACCGGCATTCCTCGAGGAAGCCTCCTTTGCGGCTTGGGTAGGCCATGATGCTACTCAACGACCTAAAAACACACCATTCTGCCCTGGCCAGTGCAACACAACACGTGCTGGATTTTAGTGTTAAGGGGCGTGCAACTAGTCGTCGCGTTGGACATCCGAATCCGGATACTCTGCCACCGTGTCGTTGCGTCGTCGACCGTGGCCGCAAGATGACCCCCGAGGCGAGCACATGCAAGCTCCTGAGCGGGCCTTTCGAGACGCTGATTCAAGTCGTTCTCGGGTTCATCGCTATGTCGGTGCTTGTCGTGAAGCGGATGCGCGAGTCGCCGCGCCGCCCGCTAGGAGTACGCACGGCCAGTTTTCCGGCACTCACGACGCGTAGGTGTGGCTCTTTGATGCAGGCAAGCAAGCCATCGGCGCCGGTGTGGCGCATGCTGCCAACCTGGCAATTGCTATTGTTCTCGTCGGGTTCAGCCATAAGAAGGACACGGCGGACCAGGTGCGGCCATCCCTTGCATCTCCTCATAGCAGCGGTAGTGTGCCATGTACTTCATCAACTTTACGCTTGACACGTCCTTTGGTGTGCTCCTCAACTGGGCTCTCCTCCAGGGGCTTGTGCGCCTCGCCGTACGTGCCAACTACCGCTCTAGGCCATAACGTTTCTCGAAGAAACACTTCAAGTGGGCGATGCTGCAGGTGCCAGGGGAGTACGGCGACCCAATTCGAGTCACGTACGTCACCTGTGGTTGCCGGAGTCTTAAAGCTGTCGCAGGGTGTGGCTGGTGCAGCTGACATCCTGGCTCGTCATCATTTTGCTCACGAAAGTGATCATCGGCCGTGTCATTCTCCTCTTCCACCCACAGCTCGAGGGGTTTGGCGACGCTCTCTTTGAGCCACTGCGCGACTTTCCACGCACGGAGCTCGTGCTCGTCATGATTGCGTGTCCATGCTTGATGAACGGCCTCCAGTTCTGGGTATCTCACCCTCATTCCATACATCTTCACCGTGCTGGCTAGGTCCAAGACAGCTTCCTCAAGAAAAAGCACAAGTACGAACTCGTTGCCAAACAGCGACGCAGCCTCCCCAGCATCGACGACGACCACCGACTTCCAGACATTGAGCTTGCTTTATGTAAGAAGACCTGAAGCATTCTGCCCGTGGCCACATGCTCGTTACAACGGTGGCTGCCGCTAGTTCGTAGCATAACTCGAGCTCTACGACTTGCATCGTCGGCCCACTCACTACCAGTACACAACAATTGGAGGAGCCGACACATTGAAAATACGACATTCACATTACGATGGTACATAAACGGGACCCGCTTAGGCGGTGCGCGTGCAGGACGCGCGTCCGCGCAGCGACGGGGCGGCCGGAGCCGACGCCACAAGGTCACCAATCTTTGAGCTTGACGACGGCGCCACCGTGGTTTCTGG